>JAFIRS010003700.1:0-119548 GCA_018342105.1 Gonioctena quinquepunctata | reverse complement strand
CGGATGTTTTATACAAATGTTATGTTATGTTATATTTATATGTATGTTATATCAAAACACTTTGACATGTATTATTCTCCTGGGTAAATGAAAATAAACTATAAACTATGAACTCTGATGTTTTTTCTGCACGCTGCACTGGTTTCTTTCCATTATCACTTTAAATATTTTCTAACACGATGGAAATGTTAGAGGGCATAGTCCATTATCCGCAATTTTTTTGAAAAGTTTTCTGCTTATCTAATGAGTTGTCAAGTAGAGGTGGATTAATGTTCGCAAGCAGTGGTACCCTACTTGATTTTGCTCGAATATTTGTTCATGAGATAAAAGCATTGATGGTTTCGACTCGAGAGAGTACAACATACGCCTGCTCTTTGTTGAATATTCGGGGACTTATATCGAAAAGGGCCCTGTTAAGACCAAGGCCTTGGTATTTGCAAATTGTTGTTTCATATGCTATCCAAATAGGGGGAATAATTTCTCGTGATATGAATAATTCTTTATCTGACATAATCTTGACGCGTATGTTATTCTATGACTTGATTTAGTTTCGATTTTAATAATTATCCGTTAGATTCTTACTTCCTGAACGCGAATCCGAAGTCAAAACGCGGCGGTCTCAAATATTTTCAGGGATATGTACCTCCAAAAGTCAAAATAATGTAATTTCTCAGCTCTTTTTTCGGCCACTGGAAACACTCAACAGTCGTCTTCATTCCAACCAAAACATCATACACACCGTAACTCACGTAGTTTCAGCACAGTTTTGTATAAAAAAACTGAATTTTTCCAAAAAAATTCACAACGTGTACAGATCATAGGATTTAATTTCATAACCTTAAGCACTCAGTGATTTTTATTTTTATTGGACTCGTAGTGTCAAACGATATCAAAGCTGCGTTCCATTGTACTTGTGCAAAATAGGAAGACTCTCAGTGTTTTTGCCTTCTAAACACGGATCTTAAATATATTGGTGATACGCGAAACTTTCCTAAACTGCATTTTTACCATTTGCTGAATTATCTGTTCCTATTGAAACTGAATTGTGTGTTCTTGCATCTAACAACTGACTGTCACTATCGTGCCCAAATGATAATTCGTAAAAAAACGAGAAAAATAACCGTTACCGAAGTGCCCGCGAGCGAAGCGTATAGTTATTTGAAAAATGTTATTGGCTGGCCCTCAACTTGGAAAGCAACGTTAGCCAAGGAATTCACTCGATGTCTTACATAGAAGAAGGAAACACAACCTAACCTAACTTGGCTAACCTTGCTATCCAAGTTGATGGACAGCCAATTAACTTTTTCAACTAACGCTCCGCTTTGCTCGCGGGCACTTCGGTAGCGGTGATTTTTCTCGCTTTTTGCGAATTATTATTTGGCACAATGGTGACAGTCAGTCGCTAGATGCAAGTACACAGAATTTCGATAGGAACAGATAATTCAGCAAATGGTGAAAATGCAGTTTAGGGAAGTTTCACGTATCACCCCAGTATTTCAAATCCGTCTTTCGGAGAGAAAAAAACCGATAGTCATCCAATTTTGCGCAAGTTCAATGAAACGCATCTTTGATATCGTTTGACAGTACGAGTCAAACGAAAATAAAAATCACTAAGTGTTTAATGGTTATGAGATGAAATCATATGATCTGCTCACGTTGTGAAAGAGGGTGATATTATTGGAAAAATGCAGTTTTTATTACAAAACTGTGCGAAAACCACGTGACTACGGGTGTGTGTGGTGTTTTGGTTAGAAAAAATACGACTGTTGAGTGTTTCCAGTGGCTGAAAATGGAACTGAGAAATTACATTATTTTGAGACTGCCGCGATATCACTTCGGATTCGTGTTCATGAGGTAAGAATATATAAATATTGGCCTACGACATATCTCGAATCGCGTGAGTCCACTCAAAGGATATTTACCTTGATTTTTCATAATTTGTAATTTTCATATATTTTGTCTTGAATACGCCCAATGTTCTATCTCGATGCCAAATTTGAAGTTTCAGACCTTAATAACTCATGAACTATAATATGTTCACTCATGAAATTTGTGGTTCTAGGTGTTCAAAGGGACCTCATGAGACATGCAAGAGTGTGGGTCTAATTGTTTTAAAGTTATGGTGTAGTCTAGTCATTAATGGACCTTTTTATGCACTATGTGAAAACACTGTAATTGGAAAGTATATGTGCTAATATCACTTGGGATTTTTTATTTTATTTTTCTGATGGGTAGTTTTTCCATAATCCGGAAAAAAAGGGTTTCGTGACGTCACGTTCACTAACAGTTGATTTGGCATCGTTGTATGAGTTGCGAATCATGGAATTGTGACGTAATGACATTTGTTATTTGATAGTTTGATAGGTTCGTTCGTTTGCTCTACGGAATAGAATATTATCAATCGTTTGTCTCTCTTCAGCTCTTTTTCTTGCATATATCTGATACGAGACACGAGATATCCAGAGAACTGCCGAACTGCTGCAAATGAACAACCTCGCCATGAATGTTTGGTATTGAAAAAAATTTCGGAAATTATTTTCTAATTTTAATACTATGAAAATGTCTAAAAGTGCTATGTGCACGGTTGTCGAAACCAGTGAAAGTGAATCAAACTTTGTAAAAAAAACGGAAATATAGGCTTTGTGCAGAACATTTCCAGGTGAGTACATCAAGGAACGATCTTTAATTTCACTCAATGCAAGTTTGCAAAATTATCGATCAGTACTGTATTTTATATGCAGTCCTATAAACATATTGTTCTTTGGTTCCAGCTGAAAAAAGTTACTGCGAATTAGGAATATGCTAGAACAAGGGGATCCAAATTTATGTTGAAGCAATATGTCTGTCCACATATCAACCTGAAATGACATGGTCTGACAATGTTTCATCATAAGTATATGACCTACCAACGATGAAGAAACCTAAACCAAATGAAAACATCACTCCTTAAGCTAGTAAAACTGTGTTGAGTGACATTACATCCATGGGAAATATTTACTCAAGAGTTTCGAATAGTTCTTCTCCTAGCAGTAGCCAAGCTAGTACATTATCCGATTCACCAAAATATCACCACCAAAAAAAATTCTGAGTATATTCCTAGTCAGTCTTCATCCGATCCTGATTGTGAAAATATCGAAGGACAGCAGCGCCAGCGCTTATCTATTGCACTTATAGAAAAGAAGAGTAATATTATTTGGGGCTCCCTAAAAATGTTTACCACATTGTGAAATACATTACCAAAATTGAGCAAATTAAATATATGGATGTTCTGATAAGTTTAAAAAAGATACGGGTTGGGGATGTATACCTCGATTGGCGATGACTTTGATATGAGTAAATCAAGTGTTCACAAGATTTTCACAAAAGCTGTGCCTATGATGGCAAATTGTTTATAAGAGTTTATATATTGGCCTGACATATCTGAAATTGAAAGAAATTTGCCGATCCCTTTCAGAGCTCGCTATAGAAAGTTAATTCAATATTGTCTGGAAATTGAAAACCCTCTGATCCTGTTCGTCTGTCCATGACTTGGTCAGAATAGAAAAAATGCAATACTGTAAAAATTTTAATATCTGCTACTCCAAAAGGCACAATACAATTTATTTCTGGAGCATAGGGTGGCCGAATAACAACTTTGTCGATAAGAATAATTTCTTCTATTTTGATGTGCTTTAACTTCAAAATTACTTCTGAATAACTAGAATGTGCAGTATTATGTCAAAGTTTTCTAAGATTTGTTGTCACATTCTCTTCATGAATGCCAATATCTTCAGAAATATTTTTTTCCTATAGCTTTGTAACCATAGGAAAATTTTTACCATAGAAAATGTAGCCTGTATTTGTAAAAAAATAGATTAGTATCCCTCAACAAAGAATTGGTGTGAAATAAGTAAATAATTTTGCAAAAAATTTACGAAATTTGTATGAACATACTTCAAGTCTATTCATTCTGAATTAATAATTATATTTTCAGTAGTTCAAACTTAATAAATATTTGACTCATCACATGAAGGAAACACTAACAGGTACCGAATATGAATTTATTTATATTATAATACAAACAGACAAAGCCTACATATATATTCACAGTATAATGCATTTATGATTGATTATATCTAAACAATCACGAACGTTTTAACTAAGAACCAAAGTTCTTAGTTAAAAGTTGGGCAACTTTCTAGTCATGGTTCTTAGTTCTTGTACTAGGGGTTCCATAAACGCGCTCATTGATTTACTAGTGTTGAATCCTTAGTTATTATTTCACTTAGTTCTTGGGAACATTGCATAAACAAAGCATAAAAATAAATAAAAGGAGTAATCATCTCATAATCCACCCTTGGCAAATTTTCCGAACCTGCTTTTACGAAGCCTTGTTTCATTATAAACACACCAAATCGTTTATGATATTGAGAAATTAATAAGTTGATAAAAATAAACATCAACCTCAAATGTCAATATGATTTTAATGGGAACTGTCTTTAATATTTGCGGAGTTGCCAATGGTCGCTCTTCATCAAAAGGAAGGCCCGTTCAGAAACTTTGAATGTTTTAAATAAAGAAAACCGTTGTTGAAATGGGTTTTTTTGTTGATGAGTCTATCAATAAACAGTGTTCAATTATATATTAATGGTGTATATCAAGCAGTGAGCTATATTTTTGACAAGAACAGTAATGCGTGTTTCTGAACGTGGATTATGGAGGGAGTAGTTATCGATGAACGTGACGTCACGGGTACACTTTGAAACGCAATATCTTTTCGAAATAAAAAATATATGATGGCATTCTAAGTCAATTGGACGTTTCATATGAAATATAATCGACCTATATAAGTTTTGGATTTTTCTTTTCGTAAATGTAAAGGTCCATTGCTTTTTTGGTCAACTTGGTCAACAAGATGTCATTCGATTTAGAATAGCATGCAGATGTCAAAAAAAAATCAAGATCCGCTCGAAAAAATTTGCAAAAACAATTTATTAAAAAAAAGGGGGTGTGGTTTGTTGTGAATATCTCCAAAACTAATTGAGATTTTTGAAATCTAAATAAAATTCGATAAAAAATTTAAAAATGTTTTTTCCAAAACCAAAAAACAATTCATGGTAATTTTTGTTACATCAAGTGGAATAGGAAAAAAAAATATGAGGTAAAAATGTATTTGTTTGATACAAATTGTTTATTAAATAAACAATGAAAAATGTTTTTTTTTATATCGAAAACAAATATAAATTATAAAAAAAAATGTTGATTAACAAATACGTTTTTGAGCAATAATTTTTTTTAGGAACAATTATTTATCAAAGATTGAGTTTTCGAAAAAAAACTCAATTATCTCATAAACAACGCATTTATTTATAACAATTTTTTGAGCAATGAAGGATAAAAATTAAAAAAAAACATATCCATGCAGCTTCTGATATTAAAAAAATTAATAATCAAACTTTCTTTTTCAATTTTGAACTACGTTGATTTTCAATAAATACTGTTTTTTCCATTTTTTCAACGGGGATCTATTCCGAAGCCCTTTAAGAATAGCTACAAGGAAGGAAAAGAATCCCAGATTGATAGTTTAACAATTACCCCACCTGCAATGTTTATGTTGAAGTAACAAAAAATTACATAACTAATTGAAAAATCGCGATAATTTTTTTTTGCTGGCGGATTATTGTTTATTCATCTATTCAGTAAGTGCCTGAATTTTTTCATTTCTGAATTTTCATATTTAATATGTTTAAATAATCCGAAGTGGGCTAGACTTGCGCAAGCCAGAGTACCCTTTTTCGGCCGTATTTTCACCCCTCTGGGAAAATTATGAATATCGGTTCCACAATTCCAGGAGTTGGGACTTTATTTTCCTCTTCTTTTTGAACTTTTTTTTAGATTTCGGAAATCTCAATTAGTTTTGGAGATATTTAAAAAAAACACACCCCCTTTCTTTTCAATAAATTGTTTTTGCAAATTTTTTGGAGTGGATCTTGATTTCTTTTGAAAATCATCTGTATGCTATTCCAAATCGAATGACATTTCGTTCATATTTTGCCGAGACTGCTGAAAAAAGTTGACCAAAAAAGCACTTGTTGACTAGACTACACCACAACTTAAAAACTATCAAACCTACACTCTCGCATGTCTCATGAGGTCTCTTTGAACACCTAGAACCACAAATTTCATGAGTGAATATATTATAGTTCATGAGTTATTAAGGTCTGAAAAGGTCAATTTTTATCACTCACTGATCCACTCATCAGAAACCTAGAACACTTCTGGGTAACTTAGAAACTTCAAATTTGGCATCAAGATAGAACATTGGGCGTATTCAAGACATAATATATGGAAATTACAAATTATGAAAAATCAAGGTAAATATCCTTTAAGTGGGCTCGCGCGATTCGAGACATGTCGTAGGCCAATATTTATATATTCTTACCTCATGAACACGAATCCAAAGTCAAATTGCGGTCGTCTCAAAATAATGTAATTTCTCAGTTTTATTTTCAGCCACTGGGAACTCATGTGCTTTTCGCACAGTTTTGTAATAAAAACTGCATTTTTCCAATAAAATCACCCTTCTTCACAACGTGAACAGATCATATGATTTCATCTCATAACCCTCAAACCCTTAGTGATTTTTATTTTTGTTTGACTCGTACTGTCAAACGATATCAAAATGCGTTTCATTGAACTTGCGCAAAATGGGACGACTATCGGTTTTTTTGTCTCCGAAACACGGATTTGAAATATTGTGGTGATACGCGAAACTTCCCCAAACTGCATTTTCACCATTTGCTGAATTATCTGTTCCCATTGAAATTCTGTGTACTTGCATCTAGCGACTGATGTCACTATTGTGCCAAATAATAATTCGTAAAACGCGAGGAAAATCACCGCTACCGAAGGGCCCGCGATCGAAGCGAAGCGTTATTTGAAAATGTTGATTGGCTGTTCATCAACTTGGATGATTTTTCTCGTTTTTTTTTACGAATTATTATTTGGGCACATTAGTGACAGACAGTTGCTAGATGCGAGAACACATAATTTGGTTCCAATAGAAACAGATAATTCATCAAATGGTAAGAAATGCAGTTCAGGGAAGTGTCGCGTATCACCAATATATTTCAACTCCGTGTTTAGAAGGCAAAAACACCGGGAGTCATCCTATTTTGCGCAAGTACAATGAAACGCAGCTTTGATATCTTTTGACACTTCGAGTCCAATAAAAATAAAAATCACTAAGTTTTCAATGATTATGAGATTAAATCATATGATTTGTTCACGTTGTGAATTTTATTGGAAAAATGCAGTTTTTATTACAAAACTGTGCTGAAACCACGTGATTAACGGTGTGTGTGATGTTTTGGTTGGAATGAAAACGACTGTTGAGTGTTTCCAGTGGCCGAAAACAGAGCTGAGAAATTACAATATTTTGACTTTTGGAGGTACGTATTTTGGAAAGTCGTTGAGACCACCGCGTTTTGACCTCGGATTCGAGTTCAGGAGGTAAGAATCTATGAATATTGGTCTACGGCATGTCTCAAATCACGCGAGACTAACTGACAGATAATTACTATAATCAAAACTAGATGAAGCCATAATATAACATACGCGTCAAGATTAAGTCAGATGACGAATTATGCATATCACGAGGAATTATTCCCCCTATTTGGATAGCATATGAAATAACAATTCGCAAATACCAAGGCCTGGGTCTTGACAGGGTCCTTTTCGAAATAAGTCCCTGAATATTCAGTAAAGAGCAGGCGTATGTTGTACTCTCTCGAGTCGAAACCATCAATGCTTTTATCTCATGAACAAAGATTCGAGCAAAATTAAGTGGGGTACCACTGCTTGCGAACATTGAACCACCTCTACGCTAAGCAGAAAACATTTGAAAAAAATTGCGGATAATGGACTATCCATCATCCATCCATCCATCCATCGTAATAGAAAATATAGAAAGTGATAATGGAAAGAAACCAGTGCAGCGTGCAGAAATAACAACAGAGTTCATAGTTTATAGTTTATTTTCATTAACCCAGGAAAAAAATACATGTTAAGGTGTTTTGATATAACATACATATGAATATAACATAACATTTGAATAAAATATTCGGGTGAACATGGTCAGGGTTCAACTAAGTTGATCTTCCACCCTGCCATTCGATAAGTTACAACACAAATGACTATACTTATAATTACATATAACAATGATTATGATACTAAGACATAGAAATTCAACATAGATATAAATATAATCTACCAATAATGATGATAGTAGTAAGGTAACAATGTTATTTATTCTAAATAAAATACATTTATTTTTGAGTAATAGCTGAAAAGAAAGAAGGGACAACGAACACTTAATGGATGGTATACAAATAATATTAACATATCATGTGAGATGAAATGATGGTGAAATATAATTGAAATAGAGATCAACAATAATTATCTACGACAAAGTTTTCATTTAAATTTCGGAGGCTTGATTCGCTATAGGATATTCTTTAATTTTTTTTCTGAAAACAAACAAAAATGAGTTATGGTATGCCGTTGTATTATGTCTTATTATTCTAAAATTATCGTGATATATTTATGAGCATGAGTGTGTTAACGAATAAGTATTCGCTTCGAATTTAGGTGGGGCGTTATATGTTTCCTAAAAGCTACTTGGAATTAAAATCGTCCGCAAACATTTTGCAGTTGTTGAATTTTTTTGGAAATGTTAGAGGTCAGACGATAATTATAAACTATGTCTCCGTAACCAGTAGTGATAGGTCTAATGTATTGCATAGTTGAAATTTTGTGGTTTCATTAATTGTGTACTTATACGGGAACAGGGTTTTCAATCGCATGAAAGCAACCTTTAGCCTTTTGGTTACGTGTTGCTCGAAAGTTATTCCAACATCGAAATCCATGCCTTAGTTACGAGCATACGTCTCTAATGGAATATTGCTATCGCCCAATTTGACTGAAAAATTCACTTATTCCAGAATATTACGGGAGTTGATGGAACCGAATACAAAGCTTTCGATTTGCTTGGATTTATCTTCAGACTATGACTTTTGGCATTTTTTTATTTTAGAAAGTTTTGATTGAATTGTTAATCTGTGTTTGTGAATAATTTTTCTGGTCAAATCCTACGCATATTTGCGAGTCGTCAGCATATCGATGTAACTCACTGGAGTCTAAAATGATTTCATGTCTGAGACAAAGATTGAAAGAAGGAGCGGACCAAGTTACTTTTTTGAATAATGAGGAAACATCACCATTATTCGATGTAATTGTAACGCACTAATTACAAGAAGTGTAGTTTAAAAGTGAAATATCATGATGGTGTCAAAGGCTTTAAAAAAATCCAGCAAAATCATACATGTAGCCTTCGGTTCATATATGCCCTCATTGATAGCATCAACTATACTAACGAGAGCGCTACTGGTACTATGATTTTTTCTAAAGCTCGACTGCCGATCACCATTTGAATTATTTGCACTGAGGTTCTCATTTACAACCGTGTGAACATGTCTTTCGAGAACTTCAGAATTAGCGGCGGCAAGTTTTAGAGAATACTAATGGGCCTCAAGTCATTCAACCTAGCAGGGTGGGCTTCTTTAGGTGATGATTTGATTTTAGAATGTTTCTATATTTTTTGAAAATGAGCAATGTTCAATAGACAAATCGAAAAATATTTTTCAAAGCCACCAAGCAATATGCTAAACAGAGTTTTATAGCTCTTATTGAATAGCCATCATGCCCACTCCACTCTTCATTTTATTAATATATTCCACAATATCGTGTATGTCAATAGGGGAAAAGTCGAGTCTTGAATTTCCTTGAACGTTGGCATGCGTCCTTGTAGGAAAGTGATTGAGAACTGAGTCTTCTTCCAAATTATTTTCATTGGATGGCAGTAGGAAATGCTTATCAATTTTTTGCGCATCAAGTGATTTCTCGGGGATTTCACAGTTTTGGGTCTTTGTGAATTTGAGTTTTTTCATGTTTTGCCAAAATAAATTCACGATTTTGGGTCTGGAAATGAAAACAAAGTTGCTCGTTTTTCCTTTTAATGCTCCATAGCGATTCCTCAAATGCTTATAATATTCCTAATGAATCTGTGGGGCTTTTATATTTGAATGAGCTTTATCCCGATGTTCATTATTATTTTGATGACGACTGTGATCCACGGCGTGAATGGTTTTTCTATTATTTTGATCGTTTACCGGAGCCTAGATATTCAATGGGTCCAAGACTATGGTATTGAAAAAAATTTCATCGACTGTTGCTTGTTAATGTATTCATCAGATGAATAAAAGTATGGAACTATTGAAAAAATGATATCTCACTGAAAGCACAAATATGAAAGGGGGGCCAAGTTCAATACAAAAGAGTTATCCCTCAAATCATAACTATAGGAATGTACAACGTTCTCTAAGTGATTTGAGAGAAAATTAATAACTTTATGATATTAATTTGATAACTAAGTTTTATATCCAACTGGATTGTTTGTGGTATAAAATAGAGCAACTAACAGTTAAATTTAAAGCTTGCTAAACGTTATTTATTGACACGACAGGTTATGAATTTCATATCAAAGGACATAATAATTTCCTTCAAATCAATTGAAGAATATTGTACATTCCTCCAGCTATGATTTGAGGAACTGATATGGAATTTGGCTCCGGTTCAGATCTCAATTTTTTTCTAGGCGACGCCAACCCCGAACGTCGTTTGAACTAGTTTTTAATTTTGTTCAGAGGGGGAAAGTGGTGACAGAAATTCTTCGACGAGGAGTTTAACCATGTATGCAAGGGCGTAGGCGAGGAGGGGTTTTGAGGGTTCAAACCCCTTCTTGTCATCCCCGAAATGACTTAGCCAACACACCGTTCCATACAAATTTACTAAAATATTTATTTTTGACTCTTTCAAAATGTTGTTTTCAATAAATCAAATGAATTATTGAACTCTTTCGTCGGAAGTCGAAATGCAATCTCACGCGTCGCGTGCTACGAGACACGAAACGTTGCCACTCCACACTTCGCCGCCGCGCCGATCGTGTTGCTTTTGAGTTCGTCCACCTTACAGCCCGCTTCTTTGTGACGCAACATGTTTTGTACGGGATTTACGGAGTGGAGGGTGAAAAGGTCAAAAATAGATGCTGCGCAATGGCCCACTACACCACTAGAAGCCCTGTACAACTGTAACGCAGTAATGTTCTCCATGATTCAAAAGCTACTCTCAATACTCGTGACGCTACCTTAGTCAATGTTAGTCGATAAGACTCCATATTTAGATTTGGAAGCATATCAGTATGGATACGAAAACAACTTTTTACAAAAGATTATACCGAAGAAAAAATCAGCTGAAAAGCAAAAAATAAAATGAACCTTCGTAGTCTAATGTAATTGAGCTCCTAAACTAATGTGAGTTACTAATTTTGAGTCAGCGCAAACCAAACAATTATCAAAGATCATTATATAACTTTGAAGAAGTAATCAAAACGCCGCTGTGCATCTCGCTGCCATAATTTTACGGTTTACCTAATTCAATTGGTAGTTTGTTTGGCGCCGACTCAAAATTAGTTACTCACATTAGTTTAGGAGCTCAATTATCATTGAGATTAGGAAGG
Organism: Gonioctena quinquepunctata; assembly: GCA_018342105.1. Taxonomy (NCBI): domain Eukaryota; kingdom Metazoa; phylum Arthropoda; class Insecta; order Coleoptera; family Chrysomelidae; genus Gonioctena; species Gonioctena quinquepunctata. Next base: position 107,934 of record JAFIRS010003700.1, on the reverse strand, counting down.
TTTATTTTTTATTTTTTGCTTTTTAGTTGATTTTTTCGTCGGTTTAATTTTTTGCTGAAAATATACTTGTCGACTAGAGAACCTCCGCCTTTTTGATTTCGTCGGTTGAAAATAGGTATAAACGAGGCAAGCAAGTTCAACTTTTCGAAATGGATTGATTACCTGTTACTGCCACAGACCTATTGCCATGGTTCACCTAATTATCCCGACCAAAGAGAGAAATCGCCTGTAAACTACCTACACATTCTATTATCAGAAAGTATTTTTCTCCAATATGTAACGAACTTTTCGTTACATCCTTATACATTTGAGAATATTCGTTCATCAAATCATGTTCTATCTTACTTTCCGGTGGTGGTTCAATAGTCACTGCCGAATCAAAAACCGGTGCCGAGTTATTAGTCACTATTCGGTAAAATGCCACAAATCGAGTACTTACAGGATCTCTCTGCAGTCAGAATAGTCTACTCGACAAGTTAAAAATTGTCTAAAATAGAGATACTGCTCCTTGAATTATGTGTGATAGCTCATTGGATCCGGAATAACGCCTAGAAAAATGTGCCAAAAGCGTGTAGTAGCACATGAAAAATTGCAATGCATTGAAGATGAAAAAAAAGGCATTTTGTTTTTTGCCAATATTTCATAAACTATTGATATTTGAGAAATTTCAAAAAAGAATCTAAATGAGGAGGAAATCAATGAAAAACTCCGAACTTCCGGAACTCTATCTCCATTATTTATAATTTTAATTTAACGCTGAAATGGGTCTCCGAGCGACATTTTTAGGTTGCGCGCGCGGCGTCAAAAGCGAGTACGACACATTAATCAATTTATTTAAGGTATTGAATATTATTTTTTAAATTTTAAATGATTATGGTGTATTCGGAACACTATAAATGATTCATTCAAGTTGATAATTTCACTTAAAGTTTATTTTTCAACAAGTTAAACGATTGTTAACTAACAAAATTTTCTCGAACTTCTGTCTCAATTGTAAATGAAAAAAAATTTTTAAATAATTGTCGTAAACATTTTTCGCTCCGTAGATCCTTTCTCATATACATTATCAACGAGATCATGCCATAAAAGTTGAAAACATATTCATACTTTGTTTATAACAATTTTTGTACTTGAATAAAAACTAAAAAATCCAAGTACCTAATGTTGTGAAAAAAATTTTTTTTTCTTAATCATCATATTATCGTTTTTTCATTGATACAAGATATGAATTGATTTGCAAAAAAAATATTTCCCGCCATTTGTTGATTTTTTTTTAACAAATTGATTATTTCGAAATTATTACGATTTGAAAAAAGAAAAATTTTTCCTCAATAATTTTTAATTGTTTATAATCTTTTTTTTATATTTCTATTTTTTAAATAATTGGTTTGGAAATAACTTTTGTTCTAAAAATCATAATTGACAGTCTTCTATAAAGCAACAGATTTTTTTTTATCAACAATTCCATTGTTTATTAACTTACCAATTTGTTATAAACAAATTCTTAACTTTGTTAGATTTTTTTCTGAAACTTCTAAAATTCACAAAAACAACCATATATAACAAAGTATAGAAAAAAATTTTGCCAATTTTTTATTGTATTTGGGAATTGGAATTGGGAAAAATAAGGAAATTTTTTTTTCTATATTTTGTTATATATGGTTGTTTTTCTAAATGTTAGAAGTTTCATAAAAAAAATCTAACAAAGTTGAAAATCTGTTTATTACAAATTGGTTAGTTAATAAACAATGGAATTGTTGATGAAAAAATATTTTTCTGTTACTTTATAAGGGACTGTTAATTATGATTTTAAAAAAAAAATATCTTAACTAATTATTTAAACAATAAAAATATTTAAAAAAACGACTATAAACAATTAAAAATTGTTATTAAGGAATTTTTTTTTCAAAAATCATAATATTTGTAATATAATGAAGTTGTGAGAAATTTTTTTTCAAAAATATTGAAATGATCAATTTGTTTAAAAAAAATTCATCAACAAATAGTGGTTTTTTTTTTTTGAAATCAATTTTTTTTTAAAAAAAACGATAATATGATGATTAAGAAAAAAATTTTTTCAACAACATTACTTGGATTTTTTTTTTTGTTCAAGTAAAAAAATTATTATAAAAAAGTATGAATATTTTTTTAACTTTTATGGCGTATTTTTTATTTATTAAAAAAACCTAAAAATTACGCTAGGAGACCCATTTTCAGCGTTAAATTAAAATTATAAATGATGGAGATAGAGTTTCGAGAGCTGAGAGTTTTTCATTGGAAATTTCCTCCTCTTGATATTGATAGTTTATAAAATATTGGCATAAAACGAAATGCCATTTTTTTTTCATCTTCAATTTTTTATAACTTTTGCAATTTTTTATGTGCTAATACACGCTTTTGGCACATTTTTCTAGGTGTTATTCCGGATCCAATGACCTATCACACATAATTTTGAGAGGAGTATCTCTATTTCAGACCATTTTCAACATGACGAATAGACTGGAATAACCACCCATCAAGGCCCTAAAGTCCCTAGGATGATCACGGATTTGAAGAAAGGGCACCGGACCAGTGCCACTTCACTTCCAAAGAAAAGCATCAAATCGCTTTTTAAAAGTGCGAAATGAAACTTCAATTTCCTGAAAAATATTTCCCAAGCCTGGAAAATATTTATTGATTGCCTAGTAGGATCTCTCAGGAATCCGGGAAACCCAAAAACCCAGCCCTAAAGCCCTCAAGCAACCGTATGATCAAGGATTTGGAGGAAGAGCACCGGACCAGTGCCACTCCATACGTATTGAAATAGTCTATTTGGGGAAATCGACAATATCACTGTAAACAATTGTATATCCTGTAAGCTACAACTACTAGACACAGATATAAACAATTTCACCCCAAACCAAGGAAGGAAACTAAAACAGATAAGGAGAGGGCCGAACCAGCCTCACTTAATCAGCAATAAAAAGCCGGAACAACTCACTTTCGGCAAGAAACATTGAAGTATGCATAAATACATAAAGAACAACCCCGTAGACACAAATTACGAAGGAAAAACCAATAAAAACGGGAAAAACAAAGAAAAAGGAAGTTGCCATCCAGAGAAAGTAAATTCCATCTCTAAAACCACCAAAACAGCTGAATTTATACATGAATTGTGCATGATAGAATCTATGAAGACGGCCTTCCATACCAGCTTTCAGCGTTACCTTTTTTTGAAAGAAGTGCTGCTATTTCCAAATGACCATTTCTATAGTGCAGAACGAACGCGGCGTTTTGACGTCAACTAACAATTTATACTTAGTGATCAGGTTAAAGTTACAGGATGCCCAACAGAAAATTTCATTTTTCCCATTGTATTTCACTTGCCAGTTGCCACTTGCCACAAACACGCCAAGCCAAACGGCACTTTCATAATTTTTTGTTTTTTGGTTTCATTTGTCTATAGAAAAAAAGAGAACATGTTTATAAACAAAGATGGTCAACAACTTGACGCTGAAAATAAAACTCATATCAACAAATAGCAGCATGACATTGAAAAAGCGGCGGCAAGTTCTGCAGTACTCTGATTGGCTGGAGACAAGAATCCAGCTTCAAAAATCTTTTGAGCTCTGAGCCAACGAGAGGATATAGTCGGCACATTTATGAAACTGACTATGAAATATTTCCACAATTGAATTTAGGAAACGGCCAACAACTCATCACGAGAATTCATCGCCTCGAAAGGAATTTGAGATTTATCCATGCTATATTGGACAAACAAGCAAGCAGAATTTGAGAACAGTGATCGTAAATGGAAATATTCATATATCTATCTTCAGACATAGAAAAGACCAAAATTTATTTTTGTCTCATTATTCTACGCCGACAATTAAAAAATCAACAGGGAGATACTATAAGAAGCCGCAGTGTATTAAGTTCAAAAAGCATGAAATGAAACTGAAATCCAAAATTCAAAAAATTCCACACAAACAAAAAGATCTATGATGTGAAACATATTATGTATTGCCCCCTTCAAGGTAGATATCAGTAGTGATATTTTGATCAAAGAATCGTCGCATCGGGGGGACCGCTAAGTAAATGAAATAATACATAATAGTTTGAAAAAACTAAAAAACACGCTTTTATAGAAAACCAGACTGAAAAAATAGAAAATAAGAAAAACATGTATTTTATTTAAAAAAAAGCGTGGGGTGCATGTATCACCTCGGCCAACAATTACCTGTGATCTGAGACATTTCTCACTTTACTGCCCTAGGTAATGTACTATATAATTATTGATACCATGCACCCCACGCTTTTTTTTAAATAAAATACATGTTTTTCTTATTTTATTTTTAGTCTGGTTTTCTATATTTTAAATCGTGTTTTTTTTTTTTTTTTATTATTTTTTTTCAAACTATCATTTTCATTATTTTTCTGCAAATTGAAAAATGGAATAATCTCATCAAATTCAGGTAATCATAATCTCCGACCCGAAAAACCCCCACATACCAATTTTGAATAGAATCAGACCATAATCACAAAACTCGGCCGCCATTTAAAGCCCCATCTCGAATTTTTCAATTTTGACAAAAGAATCATAATCTCCGACCACGAAAACCCTCAGATACCAATTTTGAAGCGAATCGGACCATAATCACAAAACTCGTACGCCATATTGGAGCCGCCATTTTGTTTTTTTCACAAAAAATCATAATCTCCGACCACGAAAACCCTCAGATACCAATTTTGAAGCGCTCGAAAGATCATTCGGACGTCTGGAAGTGGGTCAAAATCGCGCCCAAATGAGTCGGTTTCAAACAAACAAACATACAAGTGAAGCTAATAAAAAGCGTGTAAAAATAGAAACAACTGAAAATAGTAAACTATGAATTTTGAATTCCTTAGGTACTTCGACGGGACGACGATTGGATCAAAATATTACTAATTATATCGAACCGAAAGGACCAATTTTTTTTTTAACTTTTCAGAGGTTTTTGTTTGTGTCGAGGGTTTTTTAAATTTTCAAAAGTTTTATGGCGTTACCGTTGAAATGTGTTTGTGCATCAGCTCATGTATTATCCAGTGATTCAATTTGATTGATTCCTAATATTTCCAGAAAGTCATGTTGTGAATCTTAGTTGCAAATATATAGCACCACCGTATTTGTATGTGAGTTGAATTCATATTTTGAATCTAGAATATGATTGGCAAATCGGGAGAAAGTGTTGGCATTCTGGCTTATGCAAATATTTTTGTATTTGTTTTGATTGTTCATGGATCCTCGTTTCGATTCATTTTCCACTCTGTCCAATATAACAAACATCTTATTAAGGTTGTGAACAAGTGGGTTGGTGGACTCCAGATTTTGTGTGTGGTAGATATTCAATCTTCAGTGTTCACGAAATGTGTATGGCTGATGCGTCGAAAGGAAAGCGAAACAAAAAAATAATAGAGAGAGAGAGAGAGAAAGAGAAACGAGAAGTCTTAATAAGTTGTTAACTGTTTGAAATACATTTTGTTATTTTATGATTGACTTCTGGAAAGATTCGCGATGTTGTTGGTTATTGTGTGAGTTCCATTTTGATGCAGCGAAAATTTGGGTTGATGAAAATGAATGATTCGTTCCCGACGGAATGATCCATCATAATAGTTAATTATCAGTTCTATTGCGGTATGTATCAATTCTGTTGCAATATATGTATTACTTGAACAAAATTGGTGGCAATATTGAATTTTTGAAAATCGATCTTATAGGAATGAATGAGAGTGCATTGAAATCCTCATAAAAGATTGAAGATTGTAGATTGTAGGGGGTCGATATGATTCTTCAGCCTCTCCGTACCTCGACCTGTAAGATCTTCCATACATTACACTTCATCCATGGGATCCGAGACTCCCTGTGAATGTATCAGCTTCCTGGGAGCTGAGTTCTTGATAACTGGGGGCGTTAATAAAACCCCTCCGAAAAACTCGAGTTTTTTGCACTTGGCACTGGGCAGTCGCAAGGCAGGTGTTCTGCAGTTTTAGTAAAGTTTTCCCAGTAACGGCACAGTTCACTGTCTAATTTATGATTTTTTGAGGAGATATCTCAGAAGACAATGTCCAGTGAACATGTTGACAGTTTCGAATCATTATTGTCCAAAAGAACTGTTCAGCTTGCTTTGGCGAGGTTCCAGAAGCATTTTCGTTTTTCTTTGCCTTGAACCTTATTCCAGTGGGTTTTGATTTGGTCATCTACCCGGCGCCGAAACTATTCCGCAATGTGGACTCTGAAAAGACCATAGAATGATTTTGGGTCAGGAAATCAGGTATTTGCCCCTTCCCTGGAGAGGTTGTCTGCCCCCTCATTGCTTTTGACTCCCATGTGACCTGGTAACCACATAACAGTTACCTGATTATTCGTAACCAGTTGTCTCAGGGAGAGTTTTCAGTCCCAAGTCAGTCTTGACTCACAAGTGTTTGACTTTGAAGCTTTCAGTGCTGCTTGGCTATCAGATATACATTTTTGTCTCCCTGGAGCATTATGCAAGACATTCTTGGGCACATGTTTCAAAGACATCGATTTTTGCTGGAAAAATTATTGGAGCTTCGCCTAGGTGTTCTGAAAACTTCGAACTAGGACCCATTACCACCTCTTCAGCTATTTTGTTCATCAAGTCATCAAACTGATGCATCCCCCTCTAGTTGGGGCCGTTCGTTTCGCATAATTGGTGGTTGTTTATGACCACTCCAATATGCACTTCGAAGTCGTGCCTAGCTAGCATAATATCTGGTGTATCGTATCTAGATGCCAGAGAGATTTCATCCAGAATCTCCAGATGTCCACTCATATTTCCAACTTTCAAATTAGATAACTGGTATAGTCTGAAGGCACTCATTGCCGCTTACTCAACTGCACACGAGTGAAGTGTCGGAAGGTTCAGCATTACCTCTAAGGCTTCAGTGGATCATATGAACATTGCCCCTGTGTTTCCCAGACAGGCTTACCTCTGTACTTTTTGCAGCTTGATTTGTGCCGAGTGCTGCTGGGTTTTCGACCACCATTGGTGACCATGGGTTTGATAATCGTTCAATTAATCCTGTATATCATTTCCGGCTTCAAACCCCATGTCTTATCAAATAATCTCCGGCACTTCAAGATTGCCGCTGAAGCCGTGGAAAGAACAAGATTGATGTGAATCTTCCATGTTAGTCTTTGGTCGATTATATCACCAAGTATTTGATTTATTTGGAAAAGTTCCGTCGGGGCTTTCGATTGATACTCTCACTTTTCTGTGAATTGAGCCGGCACTGTTTTGCTATGATTTATATTGAGTTCTTCCTTTGCGCACCAGCTTCTGATTATTTTCAGGGCTGTCCGCATGCGACTCGATACTATCCTACCATGTTCATCCCTAAAAATGAAGACCAGGTTATCGGCGTAACCTGGAGTCGTGATTGAAGATTCATTTAGCTTCACTATCCACGGTCAAGGATCTCAACAAAGGCAATAGAACCTTGCCTTGGGAACAATATTTTCCGCTATCATACTGACCATTTTCTCACCGAAAGTACCCACAATAATTCTACCTTCCAGCATTGCATGTATTCATCTGATCAGTTAATCATTCATATTCCTCTTCTTTAGTGATCTGATGATGTCATGTGTACTGTTATCGAGGTCACCCTATATATCTATGAGTGTACTTCTTTGACCGAGTTTGTTTTACCGATGCTTCCAACCAGGCGTTATAGAGCATTGATTCTTCATCTGCCTGCTTGATAGGATATGGAGCGGTCTGTCAAAGAAGAGTTCATTTCTCATAAGATAGTCTTCGATATTCTTCATTGTTTTCAGGAGGAACGAGATGAGACTGATAAGACGATTAGACTTTGTTTCGTCTGCTGGACTCCCCCCAGTCTTCGGCATGAACATCACTGCAGCCTCTCTCTAGGCCATTTTCCAGGAATATGGAAAATATTCCGCTTTTTCTGGCCGATTCTAAAAAAAATTAAGCTTTTAGTGGCCCTTTTGATCTTTTGGATGGTGAATATTTCAACCGCTGAGCTCCCGCTGGTTCTGTTGGGCGCACCTCCACCAGATGAGCACTTTGCGGTTCGTCCCCAGCAACCTCGGATCCGGGGAAGTGTGCCTGAATGAGTACAGTGATGGTTTTTGCATATTCACCGTTCAGCTTGATACCGTTGATTCTTTGGATGGAACTTCCTGGAGGCGTTTAGCAGGGACTAGTACTGTAATCCACCCACACATTTGCCCCCATGTTCTCCTTTCAGATTTTTTTAATTCTTTGTTGTACTCAAGGAAAGCTGCTTTGTGGTATCTTCATGGTCCCAGACTGTCAGCTCTATTGTAGAGTTTCCTGAAAGTCCTCCCAAGTTTGGATAACTCTTCGTATCCTCGAAGCACGTCTCCGTTGACCGTCTTCTGTTTTTCTGAGCAGCTACTTTCATATGCTTCCATTATAGCATTTTGGAGCAGTCTGGATGCTATGTCGAGTTTCACTGCTGAGTCGATGAATACTTGTTGGTCCGCCGGCTGACTTCCAGAAAGCTTTTTCTACGCATTCCCGTTGGTCCCCCCTCGTAGCATGTTTCTGATGGCTCCAGGTCAAATCTTATGTGTTGGTGATCCGAAATCAAGAAGTCATGAATTAGCTGTCAGTTGTTGATGTGGTTTGTTATAAATGGATCTGCAAAGGTAAGGTCAGGAACCTTTTCTAATCGAATTTGTGGAGATATCTATATGTCTATATATGTAGCGGACAAATATTTCAAGGTACTTGTATCAATACTTCCCCATGTGAGATAAAGCGCGTTCACATCGCAGCTCAGAATGAAGTGCCTGCTTCTTCTTTGACACCATCTGATGAGGCTTCGAACTTCTTCTGGTGGTAGGTATGTCGAAAAGTCCCCTGGGGAGCAGGCCAAAACAATCAAAATTAGCCTCTTGCCTATTTCAGTTGGCACTTCCACGATGGCTGTTGCCTTCACTATGATGGGAGTATTTAATGTTAGATGAGAGCAATATGTCTGGCTGCTGGTGTCGCGAAAAAGTATATCAAGTCCCATGAGAAGCTAAGGAAGACCTGTGGCAGAACTATGCATGCCGCAAGTAGGAAGTGAAACCGGAGGGCACCAGATGACCCTAGGGACGCATAATCGTAACTAGTCCATCCACTAGTCATGAAGTCTTTGGCTGATACTGTTCCACCTGGTATTTGGGGAATTGTTATCCGTCTACGCGGCTGGTTGGTGAAGGCAAGCTCAGCCGTATATCCAGTGATTACTAGCTAAAAACACGGTCTGACCAGGCAGGTTTCCGGATGGTACCAGTTCTCCGGCGCTTCGGGACTGATCCTGACAGGTCATGCAGTTCCCCCCATACACTGGAAAATATCCTCCGCGATGTAGTTCCTGGTACCTTCGTTGGGGTGAAGTTCTGAAGTACACTTAGGGAATAGTAAAACCACATATGATTTTGCTATTTCCGTACGTGCAGCCCGAACACGCGTATATGCAGAAAGTCACAAGCAGCAAGCTAAGCACTGAGGAATTAAGAGAAACCAAGCCGGTCCATCCTTATTTCAACCAATGCATCAACTGAATATTATGCCCTCCCTTCAGGTTTCAGAGCAAATTCACATAAGTTAACCCATCATTCCATATCTCGAACACGCGTATATGCAGTAAGTTACAAGCAAGCTAAGCAGTGAGAAATCAAAAGAAACCAAGCCAGCCAATCCTTATTTCAACCAATGCATCAACTGAAGACTATATTATGCATTATATTGCCACTCTCTTCCGGTTCCAGAGCAAATTATAGGCATCAGTTTTCAATGAGACTGAGGGCTATTAGAATGGAATGGACCAATGTAGTTTGAATAGTTTTATGTGAAACTTCACATAATATATGATGATATTCCATTACAGGAAAATGAAATCAATACATTCATACTCATTGCCATTATTAATTTTGTTTCAGATTCATGAATCGATTCAACTCTATATTTGCAAATATGCTAATGGTATGTATGTTCGTATATGGTGGAATGTCATGTTTACACATTTTCAAATATTCAACCAGGTGAGTTGTCACTTCTGTAAGATTTTTCCGATTCTTCCAATATAGTGGTTGGCAAATATTTCTTTGTACACTATATGTTTTCTATAGCTGAGTCAATTTCAGGAGTAATTGGTCACTTGCTTATTCTATCATTGAATCAACTATCAACTCATATGAATTTTGGGGGGGAGTTGAAATGAATGTTCGCTATAAAGAACTCCTGAAAACAGATATGGCTGTGGAAAAATATGTAAAAATATAGTTTTGAATACACAGGCTCATGACAGATATTGAGAAAATTGATGCACATATTTATTGTATAAAGAAGTATATCTACAAACAATTACGAACTCATACACATATAAATACACATATAAATGTTGTTTCTGGGTGGTTGATTTGTTATAATGTTGATATGTTATTTGTTTTATGATATTATTTACAAATTTCAAAAGGTTATTGTTTTTAACTGAAGTATTCCTCACTTTGTCTTACATCTCCTCTCGATTTTTTCAATAAATAGTTGATTGCGCAATTGGTTTCCTCATATCGAGTTCCGGTGATGGAAGAACAAGAAGAAAATTTCATACCACAATTGAAAATGAAAATCCGCTTTATTGAAACTATAAGATTTGTGAATGAAAAAGAACCAAACAACAAAATTAATTTCCTACATCTCACTCTTTTATGACGATACACTAAAAGCTCCTGGTCAGGAATAAACCTCACCTATTTTTTCAATCACCCTATTGCACAAAATCTCAATGATCGCCTCAAAAATGGAGCAATAATACCCATTTACCACTCCAGATCTGAGACAAAAAATGTTAGACAAAGTAAGAAACACTTCCAATTTATAAGAACTACATCTCGAATATGAGAACATTTTGAAAAACAACGAACAAAACAATCGTTTCAATTCCATCTAACATTGTTATATCCAAAATTCAAGGCATCTCACGCAGTGGAATTTACCAGGTTCACAGCTTGTATAAAAAACAAATAGGACAAACGTTTGGATATCATGGCCCCAGAAGCTTCCACAAGTCGTAAACAAGTTGTAGATCTGATTCAAAAAATATATCGGATTGACTTAAAGGTCACGAATAATATATAGGACAGAATCTAGTACCTACCTTTCGCGTTGAACAAACACATCATATATGAAAACCAACACTCCACTCTTGACGATACTAAAACAATAGCCTTCGAAAAATAAATTCAATGAGCCCTATAAAGTTCTAAAAACTTTCATAAATTCTGCCCTTTCAGAAAATCTGGAACAAAAACAACATTCCAAAATCAATTAAGATAGAATGAAACCTTATTTGGAGTAATTCATTTCAGAGAACAGCATTAGGCCAGTTTGCCGTGATCCCGATCAACATTGTGGGCATATGTCATTATGAACGAAACTATCTGAAACTCTCCAACGACAACTGAACGCTGTTAGTATATGAGGAGACGTTGTACTTTTAGGAACTGACAATGCACGTATGAATTATTTTCACGCAGAAGTTGAAACACATATATTTAGAAACATAAATCGCTGACTCTTCAGATTTGAAACCAGCAGAAATATATGCTAATATCAAAATGATCAATTAAAGAGTTGAGAGAGGATCAATTGATGGTTTAGGGACCTATTGGAAAGCTATCACTGGAAACTTGGTTGGATAGTAGTGATGGCGAATACATCAATAAGTGTTTTTATTGGAAATACTGGAGTACACTCGAAAAACATTATAAAAGCTGAAAAAAACATAACTTGAATAGTTACGCTATTTTAATTCCATCTGAGTTCTGTGAAAAACCATCTAAATTCGGTAAATTGAATATTGCCGATTTAAATATTGCTCAATATTGATTGAATCAATACTCAGAAGAAGTTGATGAGATTCAATGAACTTTTCATTTTATATATTTTCTGTAAATGTAGAGTACGTTATTCTATGAGAATTGGAATTTCGATATCAAGAGGGGATGATTAACCCCCAAGAGCTCTAGTCCAACGTTAACGCTTCAGAGCTCTCTCTAGGCTCACACCTTTGAAAAAAACCCAGCATCTGCATTCCTCATCGACGTAGACGTCGAAGAAGAGAGGATCGAACTAAACTACGGCACAAGCAAAGTACGAAAAGTTGCTGCATCCATGGCATCAACTTTTTCGAAGAGATGGGAATTGTTATATCCGTAATTCGAGGCATTCTACGCAGTAAGAACAAATAGGACAAGCATAATCTGCGTCTGGACATCATGGCCCCAGGAGCTCCCACCAGTCAATAACATGGAGTATATTTGATTCAGCACCCACAGCACCTATAAAGGCAACCCAAAATTCTGAGAAATTCACTTCTATCCCCATAGTCGTCACTTATACTATTCAATTTTCATATCATCAGTCAAGTGCAAATTTGGGTGAGCTTTTTCAAAAGAAGTTTTCAAGGAAATCAATCCCATTCACATCTGAAAATATCAAAAATATTTCAACCAAATTCAACTTCTAAGTTTGCTTCGAACCATGTGATTTCCTCAAACAATTATACACTTCTCTGAAAAGTAGAATCCCACAAATAAAGAATTTCAATCTGATATTTGGTATACCCTACAGTGACTGAAAAAAAAACGAAACATCGGATTGACTTATAATAAATGAAATATATGACAGTATCTACTATTAATGAAATTGTTCCAACAAAAAATGAACATGAAATTAAACAAATACGGCTTGCTGATGGTAGATCTGTAGACAAAGACTTAGACATCGCAAACTCGCTAAATAATTATTATGTCAATGTAGGTAGAGAGATGGCTAGCAAAATAACTCCTCAAGAAGAAATACCTTACAGACCTGAGCCCACGCTCCAGTCCTTTTTCCTAGAACCAACAAGTCATACAGAAATTGAAACAATAATATCAAATCTGAAAATAAACAAGTCCCCGGCTATGACCTCATCAAAACCGAGACACTAAAACTTATCTCGAGACAAATATCGCATCAGTTAACATATCTAATTAACTTAATAATACAAGATGGCTATGTCCCCAATGAATTCAAACTAGCGGTGGTCAAACCTGTATATAAAAAAGGTGATAAAACTCTACCGGTCAACTACAGGCCTATTTCGCTGATTACTACCCTAACTAAAATTTTTGAAAAAGTTATAAAGCAGAGATTAGAAATATATCTAAATAAATATAAATTATTATCTGAATCACAATTTGGATTCAGGGAAGGGAAATCAACAAATGACGCCATCAGCAATCTACTAAGGAGTGTCTACAGAAGCTGTCGACGAGGGAAACGCAGCCCTGTGCATCTTCCTAGATCTCTCCAAGGCGTTCGACACAGTAGATCATACCTTACTACTTGACACGTTGGAGAATAGGTATACGGGAACCCCACAGACTCTTTTCAAGCTATCTATCAGGAGAAAACAAATGGTACGAATAAATGAAACCTATAGCAATGAGAAAATGTTGAGTGTGGAGTCCCCAAGGCACAGTACTTGGACCAGTCTTATTCATAATATACCTCAATGAGCTATTGGCACTCAATTCAACTGGTGAAGTAATAAGTTTTGCTGATGACACTGTCATATTTTACAGAGACACCAGCTGGATGAACCTCAAATCCAAATCTGAAAGTGACATGGAAAAAATTCTAAACTGGTTCAGTTCACGAAAACTAACTGTCAACTATGAAAAACAAATATTTGTCCTACACCTGCTATAAAAGTAGAAAACCTGATTTTGACTATTTATCCATTAAACATAATAACGAGACCATAAAAATATATAGCAACCTATGATATTAAATACCTAGGTATTACAATTGATCAGCACCTTAGATGGGATAGGCACGTACGAAATGTTGTTAATACTCTCAGGAGCATGCTCTACAGATTTAAATATTTTCGAATATTTTAGATACTCACCATATGAGAATATTGTACTATGCCCTTATCGAGTCGAGAATCCAGTATGGTATCCTGGTATGGGGAAGTGCTTTAGAAGTACATCTGAAAAAAGCTGTCAATATTACAAAAATACTTCCTAAAATTATTCATAAAAGTGAGGAATTACCCAACTGAAACTTTATTCACTGAAACAAAGATTTTGACTTGAGGCAACTCCACTTTTCAACATAATGATACATACCTACAAAAACAAAAAAAGCATACTTCAAACATTAGACCACACATATCAAACTAGACAAAAAACTAAATCCTATACGAAAACATCTGCAACAAAAAAGAATCTTGGCCAGAGGAATCATTATTACCTATGCCAAAGGGCGTTCAACTATATACCAAAAAACCTAAAAAATGACATAATCATGATAAATTCTATCAGTCTCATCAAAAAAAAAATAAAAAAATATATTCACAGCTTACACAGACACGATATACATGTTTTTCTGAATTGTAGATGAACAATGTGCAGTGAAATTAGAATAGAATAGAAAAAATGCTAGAGAATAAATTCATTAATTTAGTTATACATATAAAAGGAATAATTATATGATATACATACCGGACTCCCATGCACAACCCGAGTTTCTATGGGATTCTTGTTTTGTTTATTATAGGTTATATTTCTGTAAACTTTCACTACATACATGTATTCTTGGCAAATACACATTATTATTATTATATATTATATTTCATTGTGCATACTTTTATAATAAACCATTCGATGATTTTACATAAATTACCTGTCTTGTTTTATATCCACTGTAGTTATGATCATAATAATGTTCACATATCAATTTTAAATTGTACTCTAGGTAAAAAAATTGTTTCTTGTGTTTGTTTTTTATCCCCCGAATTTTATATATTTAAAAGTATTTTTTATCAACAGGAGTGTATCAATATTTCAATATACACTTCAGTTACTTTTATTTTTTTGTTTCTTGTGTTTGTTTTTTATCCCCATTATTTATAACGCCACACACAAACTATCACGCACAAGCTGCAATCAGAGCAGCTTCAGTGATATATTCCGTTTATTCGATAGAACTCCATTATTGTATGCATTTGTAAACTTGAATAAACATTATTATTATTATTATATATTATTATATCTAGTACTTACATTCCGCGTTGAACAGACACATCATAAATGGAAACCACAACTCGACAATTCTAAAATGATAGCTAGCTTCTGAAAATAACGTAGGAGAAAAGGGAAATTGAATGAATAATTCATATAAAAAATGAATGACAAGACTGATATAAACACATATACAATTTATTCTCATAGTCCGGGAACTAGCGATATTGTAACTTCCAATTCAGTTATGTGTATCATGAAAATGAACTGCTCACAGCGCACCTCAAGACCATTCATTGTCAGGGGAGTTTATAGCTTGTAATCAACAATTGAAGAAGAAAAGTCACTTTTGCTCGAGGTTGACCTCTCCTGACTTTGTTAATGAGTGTGAAATAGTTTCAGTCAAATACTGGTTACATTTGTTTATCGAAACACCATCCCGATGACAAGCGCAGAAAAAACTTTTTTGTTCATTGGAAACTTGAAATTGAAATTTAACAATGAACAAGACTGAATCATACATATAATGAGATTGTGATTACATTCCATTCACGGGATGAATTCATTTGAAAAGCATATCAAAGTTGCTGCTGCAAAGATCCATGCAGTCACCGGCGATATTTGTAACGAGGATCGTACAGGTTTGACTTTTTTTGATGAGAAGCGGCATCTTAAGCTACGTAAAGCCAACAAAACATTTGTGATCGCGGCGGAACTCGGTGTGACAGAATTGTGAGGTGTTTGTGCGATTTCCTCAAGTTGGATGAATATTTCAGTTGAGCTTATACAGGGTGTCAATCAACTTGTTGCACACCCGTTAATGACGGGAGCATAAGGCCATTCTATAATGAATTGCAATGTTTAAATGATATATGAACATTTTTTTATTTATTTTCTGGTCAAATTCAACTGATTTTGGGATCTACTGCCTCATGTGTCAACAAAAATTCAATTAGGTCACAATATTGGTCAATTAAACACAGCTATGTCCTAGGCAAAGCTAGAGGCTGGCAACATCGTACAAATAAAAAGACCTGAATATGATGTGTTGTTTTCCGTTTCAGTTTCCTGTTCGGTAGGAAGTACGTGAATACCATCAAACGGCATTTTCTGAATTTACCCAATATTGAACTCGTTCTTTGTATTGAGAAATAAACGAGAACATTGAGAAGTCCAAAGATTGACACAATGGGGGTCAATATTTTGTAGGTTGTCGCAGTCGACCCGGTTCAGTGGTAACCAAATAGAGGAGTTTTGTCAGCATTCCGTCTTCACCTCACTTTATTTATTTGGGATGACTCATTATTACTTTTACTATTGTGTTGGTCTGAGTATACCCCTCTTCTATTTGTCACTGCCACAATGCGCAACCTTCGCTGTTATTTCCATTTTCCTGGAAGGCAAGTTGTCCTCACATATTCGGAATAAGGTGACAAGGACACTCTATTGTTAACGTTTACCACGATACATTCGCCCCAAGAAACAAATTCTCATACTCAGTAAGTGCTTTACAAAAACTCGTCAAACGGTTAAGTGAACCACAGCCCCGTTTCAATTCTTTCCCAAAATGTTGAACTTGAGAAAATCAATTCATCAGCCGTAATTCTCGCCTCTTTGGAATATACAGTCCACTGAAAGAGCCAATTCGAAACATGGTCCATACGAGCCAAATTTCATCTCCTCATAATAAAAAATTAGAGATGTATTCTCAGATGAACACAAGAACTCATTGATAACCTTCATTCTCTCCATTTCGTTTTAACCCGCTAAGAATATTTCAAATAATTACACTTTTCTGCATTATTTAGCATCAAGTGTTATTTGCTCACTCTATTTCTTGTTGAATAGGAACACAAATTCTTAACGGACAGGTTAGTCAAATTTATATTCGATTCACTGATATATAAAATTGAAGTCACCTCCAATTGAAATTCATTTCTCAAGATACTTGCCATATCATAAAATGGAATATTGGACATCTCATAAAATGTATTTTCGATGAAACAGTTATGTTTAATCTCCGAATGAAAAAATAATTCGCTTTAAAAATTAAATTGTTTTTTTTTTACTCGCTGGGAATTGTTTAGATAAAAAGCTTCATATTGTCGTGAATTGGGGTTTGTTCACGATCAACTAGGTAGAATCTGACCCTTCAATGATCAAAAACACTTTGTAAAAAAATTTTGAAAAATATTTACTAAAAGGACTATAAGAATTAGAGGAACTATACATGAAAAAAGAAACAATTGATCACTTCTAGTACCTAGTTATGAATTTCAAATGTATAGAGCAGATATTTTTCACTTACAGAAATAACTGTGGACTCATTCCAAAAACCATAATCTTCAAATTGATAATAGGGCTTCTTAACGTTTCAAGTCTCTAAGTGCCCCCATTTCCCAATCTAGCTTTGGGCACGGAAAAATACCCAACGTCGACTCCCCGATCAAACCATCAGTCGTCACTTTCAAAAACACTTGTTTATGTTTGGCACTAATTCGTGTTTTGCAGAATAACAACATTTTGACCCACTTGAAAATCATACTGGTTGTTTCACCCTACGGGGTGTTCGATACATTTTTGACAATACCCCCCGGCCAAAATCGCGCACCCCGAGCGCTAATATTTTAGAACAACTGATGATTCGATACAGGTTCACAGAAACCATAAAAATGACTTCTCTTCGATAAAAAGTAAATATACATATAACAATACAATACAAAAATAAAAATTACCATATAATACAAATATATAAATGAGAATATGCATCTTCATTCATCTTCTGGCATTGACTTGTTTTTCCCGGCAAGGATGGATATACGACTGAAACAGTTCGGTGTAGCAACTGGACCCAACTGGCTTGTCGGTAACCGACTTTGCATGGTTTGGTAAGCTTAGTTTGGGTTGACTTGGCTTGGACCAGTTTTGTATGGTTTGGCCTATAGGGTGGACTTGATCCGATTTCGCTTGGCATGACTCTGACCAGCTGGAATTGGTATGGTTCCGCCAGACTGTACTCTGCATAGCTTGATTCAGTTGAAGTGGTCTGGGCAAGGCTCAGCCTGACTAGACATGGCATAGCTTGGCTTGATTGGGCTCGATATGGATCAGATTGACTGGAAGTGGGATAGTACAATTTAACATAACTAAGCTCTCCAAGACCTGGCTTTACTGGCTTGGTAACAATGTTTTCGATTCATCTTCTCTGGACTTCTCTTGGAGTGGTACAAGGCTCACGACTCTTCAGCATTTCTTAGAGGGGTTATTATCTATAACAGTAACAAAATTTCAAATTGTGAGTATACGAAAAATAATAAACCTCATTACTAACAAATCCTTCAAACAAATTTTTATAACGTGCTTCCCAAATTCTATATATGATCGTTATAACCATGTTTTTACAATAAATTGCTTTGTATCTTAAAAAAAACAAATTCAATTAATATTGAAGTATTCTTTTGTTTCCATAATAAACCCATTACTATTTCTTAAGAAAAATAATCTGATTCACTTTCTCACTCTGAAAAACCATCCATTTTCACATTGCGATTGTGAATTTTTGTAATGTGATATCCTGAAATTCATTGCCTAGGATTAAAAACAGGATACAACGAAACTATTTCACAATCGCATTTCATATTCAACCAAATTCATTTATATTCGACCTCAATCAGATACCCATTCACTAAAACACTGTGCACAGTTTCTAAACTAGTTTTCCACTTCACCCTTCAAGTTGAATTGACATGTCGGCCATGGCCTTATTTCCTTGTTTCCTTTCTCCATAAATCATCTCGTTTTTAAAACAAAATCTCATGACCGAAATATTGTTCGTGAACATTTCTTAATATCTGCCTAAAACATAAAATGAAAATTTAATAATTGAGCTTCATCAACAACTGGACTCCATAAGTCATTATATTCCAAAATGCAGCTCATATAAATCACGTCCGTTTTCGCAATTTTTGTCGGTCCCAGCTTCACTCTATATGTAACGGGACACAGCTTACCTTATATTGTATATGGACCGTGGTATTTGAGGAACAACTCTGTACTTTTACCCACCTTTCTCATTGGTGTGAAAACTTTAACTTTCTCCCCCACGCTGTACTCAATATCTCGATGGCATTCGCCATATCTTTTTTCATCTACTGCTTGTCTCTTCCCTATATTTTGAACCGCTATGCTGCCAGTGCCTTATCCCTCATTTGAATAACAGTGTTATTTTTCACCCATCTATCCATCAGATTTGCTTCTGTAGGTAGAACGGGCTGTCTTGCATACACAAGTCCTGTTGTACTTTGGGGCGTAAATTCATAGCAAATTGAGCATGTGGAACATATTGATCCCAATCCTCTTGGTTAGTGGCTGTAAATATGCTCAAACTGGCTGAAATTGTTGAATTCATCCGTTTACAATTTTCATTACATTGTGGATGATTCTTAGTTGTCTGCTGCTTATGTATGCCCATGATTAGTAATAATTCTTTTATCATATCGGATCTGAAAACCTGACCTCTATACGGAAGAATTTCCCTGGGACATCCATGGCAGGCTATGATATTACTCAAAATGAACTTTGCGACGGTGTCGGCCTTTCCATCTGGAACTGCTGCAATTTTGACATATCTTGTTGCATAATCTGCCGCTACAATTATTGTATTGTTTTCATTACTGGAACGTTCGAATGGTCACAGAAGATCGATGCCTATTTTCTGAAATGGTATTCCAACTGGAATTGGCTGTAAGACTCCCAAAGGTTTTTCGTTTGTTTCACCTTTCCTTGCCTGACAATTTAGAGAGCCCTTGATATATTTCTCCACGTCTTTCAGTTGTCCGTCCCAAAAATATAGATTTTCTATTTTTTGATATGTCCGTGAAATTCTCAAATGACCTGCCAATGGTTCGCTATGATTGGAAAATAGAATTTCGCCAATCAAATGTCTGGGAATAACTAACAGCAAAACATTCTTATTATATAACACCCCATCGATTATTTTAAAAATGTTTGCTCTCCTTCTCAAGCTAATATTGACGTTTTCACCATCTGGATTCTCCAGGGCTCCTATCAATTTTCCGCTATTTTTATCTTTCCTCTGTTTTTCAGCCATATCTTCATTTGTCGTGAGAAAGGTGGGTATATCAAAAAATAAATTTTCTCCTTCCACTTTTGATGCGAACACTGCATTTCTGAACAAACAGTCAGCATCTTTATGAGCCGACCCACTTTTGTAAATCACCTCGTGCTCAAACATGTTCTGAATTCTTCAAAGAACACAAAACGTGGTGGTCTGTTCTAATTTTAACAGGTTTTCCATAAACGAAATGCCGAAAATAGGTCATGCCTCAAATTACAGCTGAAGCTTCCAGTTCTGAAATTGTGTAGTTCTTGTCACTTTTTGTTAGTGTGCGGCTTCCATATGCAATAGGGTGCATTTCTCCCTGGTATTCTTGCGATAATATGACTCCTAAACCTTCCATGCTTGCATCTGACCTCAACCCGCATCCAATGTCTGGGTTAAAGTGAGTCAGTACTGGGGCAACTGTGAGTTTTTCCTCAAGAATCGAGAATGCTTCCTCCTGTTCTTCATGCCAATAAAACCCCGGCTCATTTTTCGTTATTTCATTTTTTTATGGATTTCCTGTCGTAATTTGCAAGTCCTAAGAAACTTTGGGTATGTCTTTGGGTTTTCGGTCTGGGAAATTCAAAAATCGCCAATAGTTTTTTTGGGTCTGGAGGTATACCTTCCTCGTTAATGATATGCCCCAATACCTTGACTTCCGGTGATGCGGAAGTGCATCTACTCGTCTTTAATGTCAGTCCTGCCATTCGGAGACTTTAGAAAACTTTCCCTAATCCTGAAAGATGTTCGGAAAATGTATCTGAAGATACTATCACATCGTCCAGATAAACTAGTACGTTTGACCACTTCAATCCATGAAATGCTGTATCGGCTAAGTCCAAAAATGTTGATGGGACATTACAGGGACTGAAGAGTATTCCATTGTATTCATACAGTCCAAAACCTGGTGTGACGAATGCTGTATTTCTTCGATCCCTACTTGCCAATATTCACTGAATAAGTCGAGGTGGAGAAGTACTAGGATTTTCCGAAATATGTGAGAATTCCATCGATATTTGACAGGGGGTAGTTTGACTTCTTGGTGATGTTGTTTAATCTCCTGTAGTCAACACAAAATCGAGTTTTTTCTTCTTTGCCTTTTTTCTTCACCAAAACAATAGGGCTCGAGAATGGTGACTGTGATGGTCTTATGATACCCGCATCCAACATTGCCTCTACTTGATTTTCGATTGTTTTCCTTTCTTTGGGGGAAACCTTGCAGGATTCACTCTTGAAGGGTGTATGTTCTAGTAACTCGATTTTATGTTGAACAATATCTGTAGATCCCATATCCTTGACGTCTATTGCAAAAATATTCTTGGAATTATCAACGAGGTTTCCAATGTTAAGGTCTGTTCCCAATTCATAACATTTTTCAAATGGTTTGATTTTCACTTTCGTTGTGTAAATTCATATGATCATCTTTTTTCATGAAACCTAACGTTGCACCTTCAAAGATAATCTTTCCAACACTTGGAATATTCTTGAGTTTTAAATTCGAATTTTCCAATACTCTCGGCGAAACTAACCCTCTTTCAGTCAGATACTCTTCTTTGAGTTTGAAAATAAATTTATTCTGTTCATTTCCGGGTAGTTTCTGGATGTCAACATCGACAATTATTCCTTTTTGGGGTTCCAATCGACAATAATCCTTCGACTTCACTTTGGTTCCATTTTTCCCCGTTCCTATAATAGCTGAGGGGTCCCAATTCTGTGAAAAACTTGATAATTTCTCTCCCAAAGAATTATTATCCGTATTCATATTTTCATACTCCTTATATTTAATATTATCTAGGCGGTTTATATCTTCATTCAACTTTTTTTTTTCGGATTATATTTTCAAGGCTTAATCTTTGTTGGTTTGCCATTCCATGACAGGAGATGTCCTTTCTTGTTCGATTTTGCGTTCTACCAGTTGCCTGTCCCCAATTGAAATTTCTTCTGGCGTGCCTATTTTTCCAAAACAATTTTTCCGTGATTCATTTCCTCTGAATGGTGCATGTGAATATGCATGCCTTCCTATGTTTTCAATTTGATTCGTATAATTTTGCCGCTTATTTCCATACCCTTTCGAAAACAATTTATATTTATCCTTTCCATATCCTACTTGACAAGGAATTTTGATTTCGAAAGATCCCTGACTTGGATTGACTATTTCCTTCTCTAAATCCATAACCGAATCATGCCTTCTCAAAAATTCCGTTCCTAGAATTAGGTCACAAGGTAGGTGTTCGATAACTGAAGCTTCACAATACGTTGACATGTTACCCAATTTCACACTAATATTTGTAGTTCCCAAAACTGGTACTCTGAAACCACCTGCTGTCTGTACATTTTGTGAATACCATAATTTCTGAATATTTTCAACGAAATGACGTTCTGACCCCGTATCACAAATAATGGTTGCCTCCTTATTATCAGCAAGTCCATTCATTCTAAGAACTCCCGTTTCTTTGTTTCTGAGCGCATTTGACTGCACATTTAATCCCACATGGATTTTCCCTTGATGATCTCGTTTATACCGACAATTCGAAGTGAAATTCCCCTCTATGTCACAAAATTCACAGAAAATTGTGTTTTTCCCATTTATGAATGAATTATCCCGATTTAAATTATAATTAAAGTTCCATACACCATCGTGTTTTTCGTTATCATTTATGTCCTCAATTCTGTGAACTAAAACCTTTTGATCAGCTATATTTGTATTTTCATTTTTCAAAAGTCGAATGGGAGGGTAAAACCTGCTCAGAAGTCCTCGTTCAAAATGTCTCAGAAACGTCTCTATGCTCATGTCTGGGTCAAAATCATAAGCTGACGCCCTGATATCGTGGTAGTATGACCGTATGCCTTCATCTCCTTTTTGCTCTCTAGTATATAACTCCATTCTCGTTTTTTCAAAAGATTTTCCTCGCCAAATTTTCTGAAAAAATCGTTTTTAAGATTGTTCCATGTTTTCAAAAAATTCCCTGAATTCCTTTTGTATGATTCTAACCAATAGTAAGCCGCACCCAAGAGGTAAACTACAAAATAATACATTTTCAAACTATCTGTCCATGCATTCGCTGCAGCACATTTCTCGTACTTTTTCAAAAATTAATTAGCACAATCTTTCCTGGGATAAAAACTCTGTGGCGCTACGAACTTTGGAAGGGCAGGGGAGATCCCTTGCTTCAGTGCCTCTGCCAACGTAATATTCATTTCAATGGCTTAGGGGGCAAGAAATTTAAGTTTCAAAAGGGAAATTATTATACACAGTTGCACCCAAAAACCGTATACCAACCGAAAAAATCGAAACACAACTTATCCAAATTTTATAAAAAATCAATACGAAAAACACCAACAAAAAATATCATTCTCCTGAAATTGAATTGTGAGAGTAACATTTGCATCAATAGCATTCACCTGATTTCCTTGAGAAAATCGAGTTCATTAAATCATTTAGCATGCCTTTGTCCAAGTTATTATTCAAAACGCTATTGTTGCACATACGTGGAAGCGATTCATTTACAATAAAACATATGGGTCAGAAAATTCTAACTAGCTGTACCGGAATCTAGGTCAAGTTCGAGTCCTACTGTGAAATTGATGATTACTGAATATATTCGAATAGATTACAAAATTGAAATTGATCCATTATGAAAAATGGGTCCACACAAAAAAAACACGGCACCTCCACCATTCGTCGTGAATTGGGGTTTGTTCACGACTAACTTGGTAGATTCTGACCCTTTAATGATTGGAAACACTTTGTAAGAAAATATGGTAAAATATTTATTGAAACGACTACAAGAATCAAAGGAGTTACATGAAAAACTGAACAATGAATCCCTTCTAGTACCTAGTTATGAATTTCAAATGTATAGAGCAGATATTTTTTACTTACAGAAATAACTGTGGACTAATTCCTAAAAAACTATAATCTCCAAATTGATAATGGGGCTTCTTAACCTTTCAAGTCTCTAAGTGCTCCCATTTCCCAATCTAGCTTTGGGCAAGGAAAAAACGCAACGTCGACTCCCCGATGAAACCATCAGTCGTAACTTTTAAAAAGTCTTGATTATGTTTGGCACTAATTCGTGTTTTGCAGAATAACAACATTGTGACCCACTTAAAAATCATTCTGATTGTTTCACTCTACGGGGTGTTCGATACATTTTTCACAATATATATGAGGCCACTCATGAAGAGTCAACTGATTTCACGTTAAATTGCATAATTTTGATGGTTTGTGAATTTAATTCCCGTAAGTAATTTATCGATTTCTATTTATTGAATACTATTCCATAATGTCGAATGAAATGAAGCTATGTGAAGTTATTGTAACAAAATTATTATTTCACCGCTTTCATAAGCAACCAAGAGCCCTAAAAAATAAGTTAAAACCCAACTCGGTTATCTAAAGTCATGAAAATATAATTCATTGTGGATTAGACTTCGTGAATTGAAACTAATCAGGTCAGAACATCTGAACCGTCACGCCAATGCAGCGGCAAGTGCATATGAAACATATACGGTTGATTTCTGCGCAAGCCAGCAAATCAAGAACGCATTTCTGCATCGAGCCAGTCCGTGCAGTAAATAAACGTCGCCGAGAATTATTATTATTATTATTACATATAAGTAAAGGCTAAGGACAGAGTTCTATGTAAGCCTAAACAAAAAACTAAAGAGATCAACAAGATTATACAATGCATGCAAAAGAAAAAGGAAAATAATTAATATTGCGTAGGAACAATTATGCAAATAAGCAAATATCTATTTTGTTTTTAAAACTATTCACTGAGTCAGAATTCACAACATCGTTGGGTAAGTTATTCCATGTTTTGAAAATACGATTCACCAAAAAATGCTTTCTCTGCCTAGTGGCAAATTTCTCCTTTTTTAATTTGAGATTATGACCACGTAACCGCAAATCATTGTTGAAAACAAAAAGTTCTATCTGATGAGCCTAGTTATACTTAGCTATACGGAAGGATATGATGAGGTCCCCACGGAGTCGACGTTGGTCGAAAGCTATCAGTTGTGCCATCCTCAGTCTTTCGGGATAGGTTGGACGCCTACTTCCCCAAAAGTCATACGCGTGGCTCGACGCTGAACGTTTTCCAACAAATTCTTGTCTCGCACCAGAACAGGATACCACACTGGACCTGCGTACTCCATAATTGGACAAACGTAGGTTTTGTAGAGTTTTATGGAACTTGAGTATGATAGATGGGAGAATGTTTTGCGGATGAGGTAGATCAGTGTGTTGGCGCGCTTGCATGTGGATATAACATGTTCGGACCAAGTTAGGTCAGTATTAATAGTCACTCCCAGATCGACATGTGAAGACACTATACGTATCTGTTGATCGTTTATTGTGTACGCGTGGAGTGGATTGTTCTTTCCTTGATGAAGTACGACGCGTTCGTCGACGTTGAGAGGTGAAAGCCAATCCTCACACCACCGACTAATCGAGTTGAGGTATTCTTGAATGAGTTGATGTTCTACAAAGGCATTTCCATACATTTCAGTGTCATCGACATAAAACGACTTGCAGGACTTTATATGAAGAGCAAGATCACCTGCATAAACAACGAAGAGAAGTGAGCCAAGAACAGACCCCTGGGGGACTTCACTTGTGACTTGTCTCTCCGAAGAAAAAGAGTGACCCACTTCGACCGTGAAAGTTCTTTCTGTCATGTAATTTTCAACCCATAAGTTTAGTTGTCCCCAAATACCGAGTGTGTCAAGTTTGTGCATTAGCCTCCTCACTGGGACCCTGTTGAAAGCCTTGGCAAAGTCAAGATAGACTATATCTGTCGGTATTTTTTTATCGTGAGCCGTCGTCCAATCGTTTATGCACTGTAGAAGACTGTAGACCAAATTATTTCATTGGTAGGTAACAACTTGTCGAAGTATTAATTTCATCACAACTCCCGCGACAAGCTTTTTAAAACCCAATATATCAACAAAAAATAATTAAATCATTGTCAGTGATGACTCAAATTTATTTTCTACGTTTCAGTACACGGCTTAAATGAGAGCTTGTCTTTAAAATATTTTTTTATTAGTTATTTAATTTTTTGCTTTTTAGTTAGTTCGCCCTAATCTGTTCATTTCTTAAAGAGCATCGTTATTACATGGTCTGTTCCCTGTGAGTTTTGAGCTGGAATGAATCATGATCTCCGCTCCCAAAAATTCCCACACACTAATTTTGAATAGAATCTGACCATAATCACAAAACTGGTCCGGCATCCTGAAGTCGATATCTTCAATTGATAGATTTTGACAAAAAAATTCATAATTTCCGAACCCGAGAACCCCAATATAACAATTTTGAATGAAATATGACCAATTTTGAGAGAAAAATCATAATTCCGACCCCGAAAACTCCCACATACCAATGTTAAATCGAGTCAGACCATTATCAGAAAATTCGTCCTCCATATTATAGCTGCCATCTGGAATTCATAAATTTTGACAAAAATTTCATAACCTCTGACCCGGAAAACCACCACATACCAATTTTCAATTACAAAACTCGTCCACTTTCTTGGAGCCGCCATCTTGAATTTATGAATTTCTACAGAAAATTAATAAATTTCGACCCCGAAAACCCCTACAATTTTGGATCAAATCGGACCATAATTACAAATCTTCTCAGCCATCTTGTTTTTTTCTCTAACAACAACTCCATAATGCATTGTCACCGGACTAATAAACATCTGCCCAATTTCAATTTAGTCGGACTAGAAGTCGGTCAAAATTCACTTGCACGATATAACCCTAACGAACGAACTTACAGGTGAAACTAAATAGGAGCTGGTAATAAAAAAGAATCATTACGTGATCGGCCTGTCGAAGATGCGCTTTTGCATCAGAAAGTGTCTGTGTGTTGGAAAGCTCAAATCTGAATTGGGAAATGTCGACCAATCATGGATATGAGCATTGATTCCTGAATATTTTCGTTTTGTTGCAAAAAATAGTCAACATATGTACCATCTGATTGACGGTATTTACTCGTTCATTGATGGAAACGCAACTCTCATAGCTGTGACGGGCCTCAAAAATGATCAAGGAATGCTTTTTTTATGTCCGATTATTCATCGAATGAATATAGTGAAGCATCCGCCTAGACTCTGCTGTTTTGTTTGGATAAATCATTCCACCATGAAGGAACCTCAGCAGAAGGCATATTCGGAGTATTTATCGCTCGTTCCAATTTGTTTGTGGAAGTAAGTGTGGATCAAAATTTGGTATACAAAAATTATTATCATATGAAACATTAGGAGTGAGATGCTTGTAAATAGTGATCTTTGCAATTCAGGTACAATATTTCATGACTCAGACACATTTGATTTTGGATGAAAAAATTGTTTGGTGGGACTTTAAACGAAGGAGGCATACTTCGGCAACCATTGGCGCTATCAGTGAATAAAAGGTTTCTGGTAGGCTATGGTCGTTGATTGAAACATATGTGGTATACCCACCTGGAATATTAAGAGATATTCCAGGTCCAACCTTCCCATTATATTCCTGGTCCAACCTGCCCATTATATTCCCGATAGCCGTTACGGATGGCGTCATTTCCTGTATCTGAAATTTCTCTGTGCCCTCGCTAGAACTTGTACCGTTAATTCACTATGGCTGAAGCCTATGCATCCTACAAAGTTGGTGTGTCTGGTTATGCGACTATGAGGTCTGTTTCTGAAATTGTATGGGGCATGATCTATCATCATTGTGACATGTTGACTCCAGCCCCTCGTGTGGGTGCCAAGAGTTCGGCTGGGTCGCAGCCAACAACGACTTAGTTTGGATATAAATATTCAATTAGGACGGCTGCTTACTTGCAATCGAGATCGGGAAACGCATCAACCTCCAAATATATTGGTTTATAGGAGGCGGTATCAATTGGATGCACACGCGATAAGCTGAGACCGACTCAAACAAAAGCATCTAATTCCCTTGTGATATTTCTAGGGTGCTGTTTCAACGAGCAGGTCGTTTGGCAATCTTCACTTCATTTGTGCATATTCGTTCTCATCACTCCTCATTCATTGTCGGAGGACAGGGAATTAATTCAAGCTTCGTCTGTTCTATTGAAATCTCCACATTTGTATTTATTTTATTTGCTCCATATTCATGGTCGGAAGAAGTTTTGTTTTGTACCTATTGCTCGCTCAATATCCGATTTATGTGTATAAGTAGTTTGGTTAAGAATATGTTTTTCCTTTGAAAAACATAATTGGCATTTCTAATAAAATAACAAAAAATACTTTTTTTAATTGAATATGTAATTGATTTTCGAATTGTTATGAATAAATTCCAGATCTATTTATATTTTTTCTGAAACAACTAAAAATTACAAATAGTACCGATTACGGTAAATAATTTTTCATAGAAATAGTTTAAAAAAGAGATGTAGAATGAATTTACAAAAAAACTAACTGTATATCTTGAGTATTTATTAACAAATATGTGATGAAAAACCCCTAGAATACATTATGAACTGACATTATTTGAATAAATCCGTGTAGTTCATGAACAATTAATGTTAATGACTTCAACCAACATTTTTCGAATAATTTAGATACTAGCTTACACAATCGTTCCGAAGTACAAAAGAGCTAACTTTCATAGAAAGATATAAGCATTGTAAGAGGTAGAAAACGGAATTTTTATAAACAAATGCATATAAACAGTAAACCATGACAGACAGACTTGGTGAAAAGTTTATTTGAGAGATCAACTAATGCTCTATAAAATCATCCTGAATGTTGATAACTGTATCTTCAATGGGTCAAGTTATATACCGTAATTTCAGGAAAACTATAGAAAATGTAAAAATAAAATACGACACTTTTTTGCATATGGTTGTTTTTTAATTTTTAGTAGTTTCAGAAAAAATATATTAAAATTTGGAATTTCTTTATAGCAAATTGTTAACTTAATGAACAATTGCATTTTTAATAAATATATTTTTATTTTTTATTATTCTATTGAGAAATGCCAATTATTCTAATTAATAACTAATTATTTAAATAATGGAAATTAAAAAAAAACGATAACAAACAATAAGAAATTTTTTCTGATTTTTTCAAAGTTATTCATTCTCTAGACAAGGAAATGTAAAAAAATAAAATATTTTTCAAATAATAAACTAATGACTTTTGAATGTTATTGAATGCCTTCATTTGATGCAAAAACAGCAATAGCAAAACATATGGATATACAAATTTTGTTAACAACATTTTTTTAATTTGTTCGATGATATGAACGGGATGGTATTCATGTTGAAAAGGAAAATATTCTCAATTGAAAATTGAATAGGAAGATTTTTCTGAGAATTGAAAAATCTACGACAATAATGAAGTTATTTTTTGTAATATCTATTAGAAAACAACTACTTCCCCGGCTGAAGCCACACTGGACATTGAACTTGATCTGATATTGTCGTAGATTTTTCAATGTTCAACATTTTTTTAATTTTTTGTTAATTAAAAAATAATATATATATATATATATATATATATATATATATATATATATATATATATGTATATATATTTATATATATATATATATATATAATTGTTTTTTGTTAATAACAATTGCAATTTTTGTCACCAGAAAACAAACAAATAAACGTCTTTCTCAGTATTGCATTCCGAATCGAATGAGCTATTGCTCATATTTTTTGGAAACTTGGAACTATTTTTCGCAGAAAACTCACTTCTCGACTGGTCTATGACACATTCTATTTTAAATATTTTTTTATAGATTTTTTGTACCATTCGGAATGTCTATCATTTAATCTAAATGGAGATTCTTCTTGAAAAAACGAACTTGACACATTCTGAGTGAAACTTTTCCATTAATTTATTAGGATGTTGATACTGAAAAATTATTATAAAGTTTTTTTATAACTTCCAAGACATTTATATGTCTTAGGTACTGAAATTAAGATTTCATCTCATGAAACAGATTCGGTGTGAAATATACTAACTACCAATTTTGAAGATGATTTCAATATGATTAGATATTTTCTTATATATTATTTCAAGTTTATCTCTAGGAAGGTAGATTTAGTTGTAATTATATTCAGGAAGATATTAATTTTCACAGTAACTCCTCAGTTTTATCACGAACCGAATTCTTCTATTTGAAGAGTCAATATATATTTCAGGATGTATAAGTCTGTTGGAAAACATGAGAAATTGTTTTTTATTTTCCAACTCCCCATAATCTGAAAACTAACAAAGTTCCTAATGAAAAAATGTTGAAGAAAACAGGTCACTTCTTCAAAAATCTTCAATCATCTAGTTTCACCATGTGAAAATAGGCACAATTAATACAGCCTTGGTGAGATTTGAAAAGGTATATGAATGCTTATTTAGCGGTATGGAAAACTCCGCGCTTTGTTTTATCAGCTTTTATAAACAATATTATAAGCCTTTTGATAACGTGTGTAATGGAGCTTATATATGCATGATTTATATCTGCATGAAAGTTCTTACTCAATCTATTATACAGTAATGAAAAGATATATTAGATGATTCAATATTAGAGCGCTGAGAACGTTTCATCGGCAATTTGATTTTACCGAATACCTTTGAAAGCAATTCAGTGCCGAACAAA
The DNA here is from genome assembly GCA_018342105.1 of Gonioctena quinquepunctata. Taxonomy (NCBI): domain Eukaryota; kingdom Metazoa; phylum Arthropoda; class Insecta; order Coleoptera; family Chrysomelidae; genus Gonioctena; species Gonioctena quinquepunctata. The sequence goes on along the minus strand of JAFIRS010003700.1, from coordinate 77,092 downwards.
GCTTCATAAGGTGCAATATATAATTTACAAGACTTGAAATGCAATAAGAGGTTCTCTTGTGTTACTTGGGGTACATATTACCGAGATACTTCTCAACACGGAGAGTTATGGTCGACTAAAATATTTATAATTTCATGATACGGTCATGATTTTGAGAAACTTCTAAATACTCCTATGTAGAGTCACATTTGGAATAAATACGTTGACATTACTCCTGACCCATTCTGTAAAATCAACCAAGTCAAATATGCACTTTCCAAAGAAGACTTTGAAGGACGTTGGAAGTATTGTATTTGTTCTTTTATGGCATTTCGTCAAATGCCTACTGAGAGGTATTGACGAAGTAAAAATAAAATTAACGTGTGGATGTTCTTTCTAGAGATAACATAGTTCGCATTGAGAGGTCCATCACAGAGATTGAATATATATTTATTGTCCATTTTTATAACGGTTCTCGATGATTTTATTCAATAAATTGATCATTCCACACAACACGAAGTTAGAAATTTCATGTGAATTATATCTTAGGATATTTATATTTCTTCGAAACTTTACTTTTAATCATTTACTTCATTTTGTATTCCTTCATTTTAGTACCAATACCAATGATAAAATTCCAACCGATTTAATGTTCTCATCCGATCGGAGAATTTCATAATTTGGTTTCAATTGGGGGAAACAACCATCATATAGGTAGAAAGGGATCTGCTGAAGATATTCACATAATGAAATATTTAAATTCGAATTAATGAAAATAAATATTAAATGAAATATATTATATATATATATATATATATATATATATATATATATATATATATATATATATATATATATATATATATATATATATATATATATATTTATATATATATATATATATATATATATATATATATATATATATTATATATATATATATATATATATATATATATATATATATATAGGAATAATTCACCATACTAGTGTTTCAGTTTTTGTATGGAAGAATATGTTATAATACTTTGAAATTTGCCAACAGAAATTCAAAAACAAATGTTAATAAAAAGAATCAAAATGAATTAATTAATGAACAAAACATTTTCAAAGACAAGCTCTTATTCAAATACGCTCAAAAGTAAAAAATTAAATTACTTTGGATGTGTGACGTAGGATATTCCATGAGGTATAGATTCGAGAGCTTGTCGCGCAGAGCTTTCAGTTCGAATACAAAAGCGATACTCTCGAATCTATAACTCACGGAATAACCTACGTCGCACATCCAAACCAATTTTATTTTTCACTTTTCAGCGCATTTGAATAAAAGTTTGTCATTAAAAAGGTTTTTTTTTTAATTACTTTATTTTGTGCTTTTTAGTAAGTAGGCGTTGATCTATCATGATCTATCATTTTTGTTAATGCATCGTCATTTCCTGTAAGTTCTGAGCTATCTAGTTCCTCAATGAGAATACCATCTAAAATTTAACTCGTTCGCCATCCTGGAGCTGCCATCATCTTTTTTATGAATTCGGACCAAAAATCAATAATCTTCCAATAAATTCAATATATCCGACCCCAAAAACTCTGACATACCAATTTTGATCAGAAAAGACCGATTGTCACAAAACTTGTACACCATTCTATAGCCGCCATCTTAAATTCATGAATTTTGACATTAAATTCATAATTTCTGACCCCGAAAATTTCCACATACCAATTTTGAACAACATCGGACCTCAATCACAAAGATCGTCCAACATCTTGGAGCCGCCATTTTAATTTATGAATTTTTACAAAAAAACATAATATTGTACCCCGAAAACCCATACATACCAATGTTGAATTGAATCGAACCATGATTAAAAAAATCGTCCGTCATCTTGAATTTATGAATATCGACAAACAATTCATGATCTCCATTCCCTAAAACCTCCACATACCAATTTTGAAAAGAATCGAACTTCAATCACAAAACTCGTCCGCCATCTTGAATTCATGAGTTTTGATCTCCGACCCCGAAAACCTCTACATTTCAATTTTGAATAGGATCAGATCATAATCACAGAGATCGTCCACTGTCTTAGAGTCGCCATTTTAATTCATGAATTTTGACAAAAAATAATAATTTTCGACCCCGCAAACCCATACATACCAATTTTGAATGGAATCGAACCATTATTACAAAACTCGCCCGCCATCTTGCATTCATGAATTTTGACAAAAAATTCATAATTTTCGACCCCGAAAACCCCCTACATACTAATTTTGAAAAGAATCGAACTATAATCACAAAACTCGTCCGCCATCTTGAATTCATGAATTTTGACAAAAAATTCTTGATCTCCGACCGCGAAAACCTCTACGTTCCAATTTTTAATAGAATCAGATTATAATCACAAAGATCGTCCGCTATCTTGGAGCAGCCATTTTAATCGATGAATTTTGACAAAAAATCATGATCCTTGACCCCGTTAACCCATACATACCAATTTTAAAATGACTCTAACCATAATTACAAAACTCGTCCGCCATCTTGAATTCATGAATTTTGACAAAAAATTCATAATCTTCAACCCCGAAAACCCCCACATACCAATTTTGAATAGAATCGCACTATAATTACAATATTCGTCCGGCATCTTGAATTTATGAATTTTGACAAAAAATTCATAATCTTCAACCCCGAAAACCCCCACATACCAATTTTGAAAAACATCGAACTATAATCACAAAACTCGTCCGCCATCTTGAATTATGAATTTTGACAAAAATTCATAATTTTCAACCCGAAAACCCCCAATACAAATTTTGAATAAATCGAACCATAATTACAAAACTTGCAAATGAATTTTGACAAAAAATTCATGATCTCCGACACCGAAAACCTCTACATTCCAATTTTGAATAGAATCAGACCATAATCACAGAGATCGTCCGCTATCTTGGAGCCGCCATTTAAATTCATCAATTTTGACAAAAAATCATAATCTTCGACCCCAAAAACCCATACATACCAATTTTGAATAGAATCAAACCATAATTACAAAACTCGTCCGCCATCTTGAATGTATGTATTTCGACAAAAAATTCATAATCTTCAACCCCGAAAACTCATACCAATTTTGAAAAGAATCGAACTATAATCACAAAAGTCGTCCGCCAATTTAAATTTATGAATTTTGAGAAAAAAAACATGATCTCCGACCCCGAAGACCTCTACATTCCAATTTTGAATAGAATCAGACCATGCCATGTTGTTTTTTTCTGTGACAAAAATTCCATAATGCATTGTCACGGGAACTATGCACACCTGCCGAAGTTCACGTTGATCGGGCAATTAGAAAGGAGTCAAATTCAACTTGCGAAATTTGATTACAGACAGACAGACACCGTTACAGGTGAAACTAAATAAAGTTCAAGAATATTTTAGAATCTTCGTTAGTCTGTTTGTACCTCGCCTGACATTCAGGTTTTCTGCTTTCTCATCATCAATTTTTTGGAGCTTACCCCAAATGACTTCGTCCCGCAGATATAATATAATCACAATTCATTTTAATCTATAATTCAGACTTTCATGGCCATGTTGAATTTTAATGACGACCATATTGATCAAATTAATGAAAAATAAATTTTTCACCCCACTAGCCACTATAACTGCATTTGGAATCATTACATTCTTATTTACTGACACCTTCACAACTGGAATCGTACCAAAATAGTTTGAAAGTGATGACCTCCTTCATTAAGACTGGTAATCATTATCTAATAACTAACTGCAGACCTAGTTCGAATAATAATCCAGCTTGAGTTTCTGAGGACTGCTTAAAAGAAAGAATAGACTCCTTGAAAACTCATAATTTACTCCCTTAACATAAGTACGGATTCACTGAGGTGTTACAAAATCGTAGGCGTCACCCTGTAAGAATATATCACCGGTTTGTCAAAAGTAGATTCTTATATCCCGGTCGGAAATAACATCCTATTTGTGAGTGACCTTTTTTTTCGGGTAGAAAAATATCATAAATATTAGATGCAGTAAGTCATTATAGCCGACAGCCAAAATTATAATTGTAACGAAGCATTTTTTCAGAGCTCCGTTACTAAGCACGGCTAAAGTATATTTAACCTAACTTTGGTACGTCCCTGCCTATTTGGGGTTTCTATTGGTGCCGGTCTGGCAAAATATTTCATTCCCTGTTAGAAATTAAGGTACATACCCTAAGCTACTGGAATTCACGTCAACATCATGCATAAAACATAACAGATTTTTTCTCTAGATCTTATAAAAAGGGTGAAAAGCTCCGGTGATAGTTTTTGTAAAAGACGAGAAAGAAATAAAGATCGCGATGGGAAAAACCAAATCATTTTTTCGTATCAGGAACGAAATCATCCTTCATATTTTCGGTCCAGTTTCAGTTCATCGGACAAAAAACCCCGCCTTTCTTACTGGGCTTTTTCGTCTAGTTTGGTCATACATTCGAGATCTATAAAAGGGCACTATGAAGCTCTCATCGGGACTTGTTCCTGTTGTTCTTCCGTGAGACTTGTTACTTGTTACTTGAATCCTGTGGTGATACGAAGTCCGGTTAGAAGTAAAAGTGAAAAGTGTGAAAAGTAGATTCGAGGTCCAGAAGCGTTGAGGTATCCGTAAGTGGAAATAGTGAATAATTTGTATTTGAGCTGGGTTTCTCCGTGTGCTGAAGCACTTGAAGTTTATTATTTCTACATTCATTATTATTCGATTTGATTCAATTAATTTTCCGGGCGTTTACATATTATTATATGTATTATTATCATTTCATTTAGTTAATTATCTGTCGTGGCATTTACAGTTTATTTCTGCCAAAGTATTCTTTATTTGAGTTGATTCGTTACCTGAGAAATCAAATATATTTTCTGCATTATTATAATTTCCTTCATTCGAGCATTTTCCGAAACATTTAAGTTGGTCAGAAGACTACAGAGTGAATATTGATTTATTTTATGTTTGGGTGGTTCAATCGAACTTTTTGTGAAATCGATTGAGTGTTTAATTTAGGGTAGTATCGACATCAATTGTTGGTTATTTTTACGGGTAAAAATATATGATTTATTTGCCAAATTGAACAGTATAAAATAGACCATTTTATTTTGTGTCCCCGCGGAAAACAATTTTCACAGAAGCTCTGGCAGGTGTTTTCTTTTTCTTGTCAAGGGAAATCTTACATAAATAGTTCTTTTATTTGCCCGTTATTAAAATTATTGAGTTATGTTTTCAGTTATTTGAGTTCAGGGAAAACGCCAAATGCAAACAACTGACGCGAATCTTTACATCACTTAAATCAGTGAATTTAAATTTTATATTGTCTTAAGTTCGGGGAAAACACCGAATTTAAGCAATTGACGTATAAACCAATTACATAACAGTAATTATTGTTCCCCGTTGTCCCGATTCAGGCACTAACCAAATCGGAATATCGGCCGCGATAAATGCGTTGAAAAGTTCATTTGTCCCTGAAAATACGTGCAGAGCAAAACAAAATTCACGAATTTCACAAGTTATAGGCATATTCAAGAGGAATAATTCATTTAGCGACTTGAGAAGGTGATTTGGGTAAATAAACGTTGTTGTTAACATTAGGGGGAAATAAGGGATTTTATAACACGAAAATACGGTGATGCTTTGTCGTCTGTATCCACGCCCAGTTGTTAATATTGTTTGAGCTCAGGAAATCGCCGAGCATAAACAATAGGAAAACAAAGCCAAAAATATAATTCTTGTTAACGAGAAGAGTCGTAGAAGAAAAGGGCTATTTTAAGGAACAGAGGAAAAAAATATCACCGCCGGGAATATTACCAACGTGAAGCTTAGGTAATATACAAGTGACACGTGGTATTCAATTTTTGTATTAGGGTTAACAAGGGGAAATCAGGATGTTATAAGCCGCTTGCTTATAAACTTGAAAAATCACTTTCTGAGTCAGTCAGATAACCGTGTTCAGGAAGAAACAGTTTTTCTTAGCTCTCAAGAGTAGTTCATTTTATTCCTTAAATTGCCGGAAAATTACTGTTCATTTGGCCAGTTATATTTACCGTGAAGGTAAATATCATTTCGATACTATTTGAAAAATAGGATTATATATATATATATTTATATATATCGGTATATGTATTACCCCATTCGAATGTGCCAGACCGTTTTCTTTTAAAGAAAAATATTTGTATTACGAAAATTGTTGTGCCAAATCTTATTGAATATACCAGTTAATTTAATACCTATTACACACTGTGTTTACATTGAAAAAAAAAACCTTTCTATTTCCTATGAAGTATTGAAGTTACGCAACAAATGTATTTAGTAAAGTTGTAGAAAAACAAATTGGTAAAGAAAAAAAAAAACAAAGACATTTCTGTCTGTCTGTCTCTTTGGGGAGACATAAAAGCAATCGGCGTTCAGTATCCAAAATTTGTACTTAAAGCCTACAGTATTTTGTAAAGATTCAGAAAGTGTCAATATACCAGACCCCTGGACGTTCCGTATCTCCATCTGTAGCTACCCTAGTGCGTGGAGAAAACCACTATAAAATCTGGCGCCCGAGATTTGAAATAGAGAAAGGAAAATATTTCCTGCCCAAAATTCTGGCGTCATAAGTAACGTAGTTTTCTAGGAGTTTGAGGGTTATTAAAACAAACCCTAACAAAACACGTCACATAATTTTCGTAGAAATCCAGAAATCTGCTAGCCGTTTGTTCTTTCAACAATGTTGAAGGAAGAATAAATTGAGAAGTGGGACCAATTAGCCTAGAGGTGGCACATATGCAGAGAGAAAAAGTATTGTAACCCTTGTAATGCTAATTCCCAACGGAAAGTCCCACAGTGCTGTAAATATTTCTTATCGTCTTCGGCACATACTGGCTAGTACCCCCGGACTGCAGGAATCTTCTATCATAAATAGAAATTGAGGATCACTCCTCGAAATCTGGAAATTGTAACAGATTTTCACTCTACATGAGAATTTGCTTGTTTTCGTTGGCGAAATTAATTGGCAACCATATGAAAAGTTATTTTTATTTGGAATAATGGCTCATAGACTGCAGCAAGTCTGGGATGAGAGTTTTTCTAGTAATTTCCTTTCAACGAAAACTTAGTCTAAAGGAGAGGAAAAATTGTTAAAATATTGTACATTTTCTTGGGAAGGTGGTGGCGCCAGCTTGCGGGAGACTCAATCGTAAACACAGTCATGCCCCATGGCCCTTAGTGGCTAAGTAAAAGGGGGTGAAATCTGGCTCAAGACACTCGGGGTCGACCCCATTGACCGGACCGCGAGGGTTGTTAAAAGCGTTAAATCAATCTTGGGAAGGGTGGATTTCCAAATTCGAGAGGGGGAAAATCGTATCTCCAAGTTTTTAACTCATGAAACACCAGTTGTTATTTTGCACCGGCAAATGAAACTGAGATTCGGTAGAGACACATCGAGTTGAAATCTTGTCTCCGATCCGGTGATGCTACCAAAAAGAATAATCAAGTTAGTATTTCGTGGGGTTTAGAAACGCTGATCAGTCTTCCTGAAAGACAGACGACTGTCATTGTACTATGCAAATTTTCATTTCCATATAAAGTATGGAGTTTTGATTTGGGAAAATTGTGCACATGTGAATAGAGTATTGGTACTTCAGAAATATGCGATTAGAATTCTTGTTAGTATCGATACTAGAACGAGCTGCAGAGATTATTTTAAAAATTCAAATTCCCAACTGTTGTAAGCTTATATATAGTGGAAGTTTGTACATACGTCTATAAAAATGAAAACAAGTTTTTGAATACTGTTGAGAAGCATAACCATAAAACACGTTTCGGAGGCCAACTACAACTTGAGAATCACCAGACTACGCTATACCAAAAAAGTTTTGGAACGAAGTTCCTTATCGCGCGTTGCGAAAGGGGGCTAGACGGAATAAATCAAGACCAAAAGTTGTAACGACACTTTTTGCTGTAGTTGTAAGCCGTGCGGCGTGCGCGTGTTTCTCTGTCTGTATCTCTCTCTCTCTCTCTCTCTCTCTCTCTCTCTCTCATAGAAAGCAGGCCAGTTATTTTCGTTCCGTCTTTCTATTGCGCATTGAACAGTGTGGTGTCGCGACGATTAGTTTTGTTGAGTATATACAGGTTTTTTGTACATAATAAATAATAAAAAATGATAACAATAATGAATCCTGACAGTGTTTCTGCACAAGCTCCGGATATTGCTGATAGAGTTAGGTAAGTAGAGATTTTATACAGACAATAATAAATGCTTATGTATTTTTAGCAAGTACGCATTATAACCTCTTTTACTATTGTGCTAACCAAGTCATACGCGTTATAATCTCTCCATTATTGTGTGTTCAGCAAGTGTTCGCGTCAAAACTTTAATAAATTTAAAAGCAAATTATATTTTAATATTACAATATCAATGCGTATGTACTAAAATTGAGCCTACTGATTGAGTTTAAATTACATTATATCTGTTCATAATGAAAAAAATATTATCATAACTTGAAAAAAAAAAAAAATTTATTACAATTCCTCCACTAATTAATCGAAAGGAACTTCGTTCCATCCGGGTGTCCCTGACACCTCTCAACTTTTTTTTTTACTGACTAAATTATACAACTCTCTTGATGAGCATATTGAAAGCACCCTCAATTTAAATATTTTCAAAACAAGACTGAAACAGCAGCTAGTTCAGGAGGTCTGCTACACTATAGATGAGTACTTAGTATAATTTTGTGACAGGTTCGCGATATATGCAATTGATTTGATTTTTATTCAATATAGCATACTTATATATATATATATATATATATATATATATATATATATATAATATATATATATATATATATATTTATATATAAATATATATATATAGATGCCTGTTAAGTTGTGACTTCCGTTATGTTGAAAGGGCGACCTGACTTCCATGTCTTCTCAAAGATATATATTATTGAATTTTGGATATATATGTTGAGGGGGACTCTAGGAATACGATTCTGAAGAGAAGGAAAGAGATATAATTCTTTTTCAAAAATAATTTTGTATATATACAAAATACGAACTCACTTCCATATAACTGTATAGTGTCGTTTAATAAATATACTGTTGTGTCGTTATCACTTCCATCCATTTCTATTCAACGTTGTTTTCAATAAAAGGATATATAGATAGTTAATGTGCGAGAAAACTTTGGTGAAATTCCTTAGACTTATGGAGTTCATTTTCTATTATGTAGTTTTCAATTTGCTCATGTACCGGATTTTTTTACAAGCTTTTATTTAGTTTTATTTGTTAGTTCGTTAGTTAGGATCAAATCTTGCAAGTTAATTTTGACAGACTTCTAGTCGACCGATCAATTTGAAATTTGGAAGGTGTTTTTGATTCCGGTGACAATGCATTATGGAATTTTTGGTAGAGAAAAAAAAATTGGCGGCTCCAAGATGGCGTACGAAATTTGTAATTATGGTCTGATTCGATTCAAATTTGGAATGTTGGGGGTTTTCAGGGTCGTAAATTATGATTTTTTTGTCAAAATTCATGAATTCAAGATGACGGCTCCAAGATGCCGGACGAGTTTTGATTATGGTCCGATTCGATTGAAAAATTGGTATGTGTGGATTTTCGGGGTCGGAAATTATGATTTTTTTGTCAAAATTCATGAATTCAAGATGACGGCTCCAAGATGCCGGACGAGTTTTGTGATTATGGTCCGATTCGATTGAAAATTGGTATGTGGGATTTTCGGGGTCGGAAATTATGAATTTTTTGTCAAAATTATAAATTCAAGATGGCGGCTCCAAATGGCGGATTTGGTGATTATGATCCGATTCAATTCAAAATTGGTTTGTTGGGGTTTTCGGGGTCGGAAATTATGAAATGTTTGTGAAAATTCATAAATTTAAGATGGAGGACGAGTTTTGTGATTATGGGCCAATTCAATTCAAAATTGGTGTGCGAGGGTTTTCGGGATCAGAGATTATGAATTTTTTGTCGGAATTCATAAATTCAAGATTGTGGTCCCATGATGGAGGACGAGTTTTGTAGTTATGGTCAGATTTTATTCAAAATAGGTGTGTGGGAGTTTTTGGGGCGGAGATCATGATTTGTATTAGCTCAAAACCTTCAGGAAAGAGACCTTGTAATAACGATGCTATATTAAAAATGAAAAAATTAAGGCGAACTAACTAAAAAGCAAAAAATAAAATAATTGATGAAAAGCTTTTATTTAAGCCGTGTACTAAAACTATAATCATTTTTTGTTGAATTATTTGGTTTCAAAAAGCTTGTCGCGTGAAATGTAATGAAATTAATACTTCGACAAAATATTACTCACTAACCAATCACTTCCCAATCAAATTCATTGGTACCTACTTCTATGAACACTTCGGGCGACAAGCTTTTTGAAAGCAAATAAATCAACAAAAAATAATTGAATCATTGTCAGCTTTTCTTTAAAAAGTTTTTTTATTAGTTATTTCATTCTCTTTATGTTTGTATGTTTGGGTCAGATCCTACTATCACTTCTTCTTTTCCATTGGACTTCAAATTTTGCCCAGGAATTCTTCACAGATAATGAAAGGAACATTTAATATCCACAATTCCAATGAGTGGCCCAATTGTTGTCATTCTCGAAATTTTCATGTGTTTTGCAACCATGACCACAACTTCATTTGAAATTTAATTTCAGTAATATATCTTTCTCATTTGAATTTTGAATCCCTGAAATTTGGTGGGACATGAATTCGGATTTCTCAACTTGTATTTGTTAAAAAAATGAAGGTGTTATACCCATCATTTCATTTTTCACTGAATTAAATTATTTTTCAGTTTCGGGTAATCCTGACCAAATCACAGCCTCTCCTAGGTCAAAAAATGAAATATCATGTCTCATATATTTTGACAAGTAGAAAGCGAGTATGTAAGCATATACAGGGTGTCCCATGGAATGGAAATCTGAATTCATGTTTTATATACACTGAATTTAATCAAAATCCTTCTAGAAATGGGGAAGTTATGAGAGTGATCCATACACCTGTGTTAGTATATTTCAGAGAAAGTGCAGTTTCTGTCATTTCCCGAAAAATATACGATAATAAAATAAACTAAATACCATTTCGTAAATTAAAACATTGGTTCGTTTAATTTCAATAAATAACCCTGTGTAATCGGAAATAATTATCAGAATTGAAAAACAGAATATATACGTAAGGATGATTAGCGACCACGGGTTGTTGTTTTTCCACCCTGTATGTTTTTCTGAATTTGGAGAATAACATAATCTTTATAAAGATTGGGAATTTTGTATGAAATTCAAATAATAACTTTTTTCAATATAAACTTTCAATAAAGGTCAAATAGAACTGAAAAACACTTATAGGTTTATGGTAATAATTTTAAAGTAATGGAGTGTATCGGAAAACTAATGCTACATATCAGATTTTTCGAACAACTGTTGCAATTTTGCTTTAATTACTGGTACTGTTCTGCTAATTGCAGTCTTTTTAATGAATTCTTTCAAATCCTGAGCTGACGTGTAACTTTTGTTCTCGATGCAAGATCCAAAGTTATCTTTGAGCAAAGCAACTTCTTTATCTGTCGAACCTGAAAATGTATATAATGTTTGTAACAACCTAAAAAATATAAACCCAAACCTTTCTTCTTGATTATTTTCTTTTTGCCAAGAACTTCTTCATGCGAATCTGATGAACCTGTAAATTTTAATGTAGGTATTTTCAAAATAGAACACACCGAATCTGTTACTGGAAAAAATAAGTCATTGTTACTGTTTGAAATAATCATACCTCTGTTTTTTAAACTTCTTTTTTCAAGAGGGAACACATTATCATCGTCATGTGAATCTGAAATATTTCAAATATGTAAATGTCAACTAACCTGATTTTAGGATTATGAGGACTTTTATTCATCAGATTCAGTGATGTATGCAAAATACTCAGAACAGAGAAAACAAACTACACCAAATAGAATCATCTACAAGCGCCTACATTTTGTTTGAAATAAATAACTACCATCTGCATGCAATTGCTCTTCATGACATAAGGATTTGTAGTTATGTCTTCTTCGCAAAAGCGGCATTGAATAATTTTTTTCAGGTCGTCTTGTTTTTCCTAAAAAGATTCAATATGCATTTCAAATCACAAATGCAAATTACCATGCTTATTTTTCAGAATAATTTCGTACTTTGTTATATATGGCTGTTTTTGTAAAAATTTTTAATTCCGGAAAAAAATAAACCGAGGGTCACAAATTGTTTATAACAAATTGTTAACCTAATAAACAATGAAATTATTGATGAAAAAAAAATTGTTAGCCTATAGAGAAATGCCAATTATGATTTTTGAAGAGGAAAAAATCACCTAATTAATTATTTAAACAAACGAAATAAAGAAAAACGATTATAAACAATAAAAAAATTTATTTAAGGTCATTTTTTTTATCTTTATTTTGTCTTGACAATAAAATGGTGAGAACTCACTTTTTGGAAATATTATACTTGTCTTTGTGTTTGAAAACATTTGCCAACAAACATTTTTTTTTCTTATTTTTTGTTCTTTTAAAAAAATTAAAACAAACAAAATATAAAACTTTAATGAACTTTCATCACGTAATCTTGTTACGTATGTATATAAAGAAGGCTCCAAGAAGCAAACAATTTATAGGTCAATTATTTAAACTTTTATATCGACTTTTGTAAAAACAGAGATTGGATAAAAATTTGTTTGTTAATAATTGTATAACTTTTTTGAAAAATCGACCTCAAAATGTTTTTCCAATGGGGCTTTATTTTTTGAAGTGGTCTGATGACACCATAATTTTTTTCAAGTTTTTAAATTAATATATAAAAAATATTTTGTGTGATAAACTGTCTCCAGCGGTGTTGCCCTCATACTGTATCGGCCGCGCGGAGACCTATTTTCGGCCTTGAATAAAAATTATAAATAATGGAGATAGAATTCCGGGAGTCACGACTTTTTTCATTGGCAATTTCCTCCTCTTTAAGGATCTTTTTTCAAAAGATCTTACATTTCAATAGTTTTTGAATTATTAGCAAAAAACTTAATATCTTTTATTTATCTTCTCTTGTTAATAACAAATGCAATTTTTCATGTGCGAATAAATGCTCGAGATCATTTTTCTAGACGTCAGTCCGATTCGAATGAGCTATCGCACATATTTTTAGGACCGGGAACAAGAATTTACCCGTTTTTTATCTTAATAATCAGACTATGTTGTCTACTTGAATTGACGACGTATGGAAAACTTTTTGTTAAAACAAAATATTCTCTATAAAAAATTCCGCATGTTCTAAAACCCAACACATAACAATCAAATCTTGAAATTTACCAGTCGTATATGAGGTTTGTGAAAAAGAATGAATTTGGTAGAGAATAATATCGAAAATTATAATTATGAAAAGTTGAAATATATAATACATAAATATGGCGGAAGAGAATAACAGTGTTTTCAGGAAGCCTCCGATTTATCTAATTCATACGGCTCTCGCAGTTAATGGTCAGCGAATATTCGTAGTCGACGCTGTGGTCTCAGCTAGTCTAGTGGAAATTTCTTTAGAAATGCTGAAGAATAGTATGTTTCGATGTGTAAACTTCAATTGTTATTCTAGGGAGAATCCTAGAAAGATAAAAAAATTAAACATATTTAGTTATGGTTAGATATTTGAAAGTGTTTATCAATTCTAAACACATTTTCATCATTATGATTCTTGATTGATTTGTTGAAAATATGAACAGGTTAAAATCAGATGTGGAATCATCTGCGACTGAAAGATAAACTTTAGTCACTATCTTCCATCGTCAAGATAACCTCTTGTGGGGTATTCATGTTGAAAAGGGAAAACACTGTTTCCCTTTTCAATAATTTTTGATATTGTCACAAATAAAGGTATTTTGCTCTAGAATCAAATCTAAATTTTTTGAAAACCTCGTATATGACTGATACATTCTGAGGTTTGATTGTTTCATATTTTTATAAAATTCGACTTCTTTTTCCAAAAAAAAAATAAAAAGTTTTACATAAATTGCCAACCTAAGTTGCAACATGTTTTCTTCACACAACATTGTTCTCACGTTCACATAACTGGTGTTATTACTTTCCATATCATTCAGATTTCCGTTAGATAACTCTTCAACAGTCTCATAATCGAAAACCACATTTTTTTTCTGGGACTCTTTCAGCGAAACCATGTTGGTTTTCTCTTTCAACTGATGACAAAAAAAATGAAATGAATACCGAAGTTGAGGCGTTTTCATCTTCAATATCAGCACTTCTCCTTCGTTGAGAATGTTCGTGAACATTTCAGATCTAACATTTTTGCACTCTTGCCACTTTCATGATTTTATTTTCAGGAAGAGAAACACATATGTAAATAAAAAACATTCCAATAACAAGCTTCCATTCAAATGCACCAAAAAAAAATCATTTAGACGGGTCACGTAGATTATTCTTTTTTTTTATGTTCTGGTTCCCACGAAAAGGGATATCCTGTAATATTCTGTGAGCAAAAGAATCAAAAACACTGAAAAGTAAAAAATAATTTCTTTAGATTTGTTTGACGTAGGTTATTCTGTGAATAACAGATTCAAAAGCTTGCCGCGTTTTCAATTTGAATACAGTGACGGTTTCCATTATTTAACACAGTAATTTCCACTTATTCCAAGTGACTTCCCATTATTTCAAGTATAGTGCTTACCAGATTCCCAAATGAATTTACCCCTCGCATTCGATAAGTAACGGATTCTTCCCTGAAAATGTTCAGTTATTACCAAAGAAATTCCGATCAATTACAGCAAAAAAGACAAAAGAACTAATAAAAAAAAAATGGGTGAAGTTGGCGTCCTCAACTCTCATTCTCATGATTTAAATTTGCACTCAGGAACTCTAGAACTCAATCGAATATACTCATAACTCTAACAAAAATTTGAAAAACTCAATGCCAACTTGGGTGGTAGATAGATAGAAGCTGGGTATGAGTCGCTCATCTGTTGATCAACGTCGCTTAGCTTTTGTTTACTTCTGTTTACAAGATATTCTAATCGTGTGAACATGTTGAAGAGTCACCATTGGGGGCCCTCTTATAAAATGATCCTCAATAAAACGTCTCGCATTAGTTAACTGTTAACATTTGTTGAAAAATGGATATTCATAGGTATAAATCTGATATGACAGATTTCCCACGCATAAATCAATACATTTAACTCGATAACTAAGCGAATGCTCACAGAATAAAATTGGTCCTTTTATAATTTGTAACTGCACTTACCTTTGGTTCTGGCCATTGCCACCATTAATTTACCCTATTCATTTTTAATATAAATCCTTAACACACACACAAAGGCACAAACGATTATAATCTAGAAGCAACAACGTACCTTGTAGATGACGGAAGTGACTACGTGGTGCCTGAATCTACAAATGCGGGTGGATCCCCGATCGCAGCGCCAACGATATACTCGCGAACCAAAACTGTGGTTTTTGAGTACGGGGGGTCAAAATGACTTCCAGAACAACTTTTGATATGATGCCCATAACACCCTCTAGATTCCAAATCTGACCAAAACAAGGCGAAACGTTGTGACTTCCAGAATCGGAAGTGACAACGGTATATATGAGGTGACATAGTACCCTGTATATCGACTTTGGAAGTGATAAGGTACCTTCCATATATATATATATATATATATATATATATATATATATATATATATATATATATATATATATATATATATATATATTTATATATATATATATATATATATATATATATATATATATATATATATATATATATATATATATATATATATATATATATAAACAGTGGGGAATACGGGATTCGTCAGCACAAGTGTTGAACTATGAAAAACTTCTTAATACGATGGACCGAGCTTTCGTTTTCAATTTTGAAACTTTTCAGGTCCTAAAATATAAATGACATTATTGTAAAAATACTCAAAATGAAGGAAGTACTTACAGTAATCTGAGTGGATGATAAATGAACATTAACTTCAAAGAAAAACGGAAATATGTAAAATTTGTCGGAATGGTGTTATAACTTTGACGCTTCGATGAATTGAAGGATTTGAAATGACAACCTATGATTAATCGTCAGAAAAATATAAAATATGTAGTGGGTGTGTTGATGTTTATATTATATTCTTTGAGAATCATCGTTTTCCATTTGTAGAAGATAACTGTAGATTTTGCTAAGATTTTCGATATCTGTTTTTGTTCATATTTTGATTGATTTATTATTTCAATCATTTCAAGAAATAATCTTTTAGATAATTTTTTTCTGAATGTAACACTTGCTTCCGAATGATATTTTATGGCCTTTCAATGCAGTTGAGCTAATGCACATGACTTCTTGTTGAGTCTTATATACTTTGTGAGATAATACGATTATTTGAAGTTCTTGAACTTGTCAATATAGTTCAAACAGTTGTACATGGTATGCTGTAGACAACATTGATTCCCTTTCAAATCGGGTGGGGTCTGTTAACCTCGTATTTGAATTTCAATAGTCTTGATATTTTTTGTGAGATTTTTATGTTACTTTCATTCTGAATATTTAATTATATTTGATGATGGGATTCCTATATTGGGAATTGAAAATAAATTATCCTTTCATTTTATTTTCGAATTTTGAGTATTTGTGTCATCATTATTGATTTGTCTATCAGAGTTGGTATTGAAAATAATTCTATCAAAAGTTTTTGGGGTAAGAATTATCTAGTAAAATATTTCTGAGAATTTTAAAATTTTGTTTTCAATGAAGGATGAACAACATCTGATTTTTTTTTTTTCATGCAAAGAATCAAATTTATTTTCATTCTTTTTGAGTGGAAAGAATGATAGTTCATGTATCTTTCAGAGTTTGTTGGTTTTATATACCAATCTGTGATTAGTGAATTGTTTTCTCTACGAATTATTCTAGAATCTAAAACTGGAATACTAGAATAATTCGTAGAGAAAACAATTCACTAATCACAGATTGGTATATAAAACCAACAAACTCTGAAAGATACATAAACTATCATTCTTTCCACTCAAAAAGAATAAAAATAAATTTGATTCTTTGCATGAAAAAGAATCGACATGTTGGTTCATCCTTCATTGAAAAACAAAATTTTAAATTCTCAGAAATATTTACACATAATTTACCCGAAACTCTTAATAATATTTCCAATGCCAACTCTGATAGACAAATTAATAATGATGACACAAATAATCAAAATTCAGAAAATAACAATGAAAGGATAATTTATTTTCAATTCCTAATATAGGAATCTATCATCAAATATAATTAAATATTCAAGAATGAAAGTAACATAAAAATCTCACAGAAAAATATCAAGACTATTGGAAATTTAAATACGAGGTTAAAAGATCCCACACCAGATTTGAAGAAATCAAATGTTGTCTCAGCAACCATTAACAACTGTGATTTGAACTATATTGACAAGTTCAAGAACTTTAAACTAACCGTATTATCTCACAGAAGTGATATAAGACTCAACAAAAGTCATGCATTAGCTCAACATGCATTGAAACAGGCCATAAAATATCATTCGAGGAAGCACAAGTGTTACATTCAAAAAAAAATTCTCTGAAAGATTATTTCTTGAAATGTTGAATTAATAAATCCAATCAAAAATATGAACAAAAAACAGATATCGAAAATCTTAGCAAAATCTGCAGTTATTTCTACAAATGGATTAAAACTGATGATTCTCAAAGAATATAATATAAACATTAACACACCACTACATATTTTATATTTTTCTGACGATCAATCAAGGTTGTCATTCAATCCTCAATGTCACTTTAAGCGTCAAAGATAACATCATTCCGACAATTTTTTACATATTTTACGTTTTTCTTTAAAGTTAATGTTCATTACCATCCCTCAGGATTACTTAAGACTCTTCATTTTGAGTATTCTTTCACAATAATGTCATTTACTATTTTAGGACTGAAGAAGTTTCAAATTCGAAATCGTCCATCGATAAAGTTCATAGTTCAATTTTCTGACTGAAGATCCCTTATTCCACTGTTCATACAAATTTTCAGTCGTTATTTCTAAATTTATATATATATATATATATATATATATATATATATATATATATATATATATATATATTTATATATACATATGACTGTCTCTCTTGTTGTCTCTTGTGTATTCACGTCTTCTACCTTTTTATGATATATGGTCCGGAAAGTATGTTCCTCCGAAGATGAATTTCTCAATTTTTATCATGTATTTTGATCTAATGGTATGTATTTTATTTTATTTTGTTTTGATGTTTATTCGTGACTTGTCATAAATATGCATCTGTCTTTGGTCCTTGTGATTGAATTTATATGTATATTTTGTGATAAATAAATTGATTGATTGATTGATTGATCTTCCTTAAAGACAAACGTCCTCGTGAAATTGTATAGCGACTGGAAGTTTCATTTAGTTATTGTTGGGAAAAAACCATTCATAGTGAAGCGTGGAGTTTTCCACTCCAGTATTTTTTTCTTACCAATCTAGTTATTCAAGCTCAATTTGAGATTTTGTATAACATAGGGGATTTGTTCTAGAACTGTATTTCCAAGTCATTTATCTTTTGTTGTCTGTTCACGAATATCTTCAACCCAATTTGTCTAGTAACTTTCCTTTTCAAAGCTTTCAACCTTATTGTACAAAAAATAGTATAATTTCCTCCAATAAAAGACATCGGTAGAATCAGTTCGTTCTCTTGAGAAATACTTGGAAATTTGGGAAGCTTCAACCAAAGTTACTGACGACTATTGGTTAGAAGGGAACGCCGGAAACGCAACGAAAGGGTGAACCTAAGATTCCAAGCATTTCAAGACGCAGATAGACAACCTGGCTCCTTTGGAGAGAATTGACTGGGGGTAAGTGTACCATATGTATGTACACGGTTCCTGATATACGCTGCGATAACCACCTACCGTTTTCTTGGAGCATACAGAGTCATTAGTGGCATATTTCTAAAGAATTCTGAAAGTTCAAAATCTGAAGATTCCTTATATGTTAACACACCCACTACATATTTTATATTTTTCTGACGATTAATCATAGGTTGTCATTTCAAATCCTTCAATGTCACTCGAAGCGTCAAAGATATAACACCATTCCGACAAATTTTTACATATTTTACGTTTTTTCTTTAAAGTTAATGTTCATTTATCATCCACTCAGATTACTGTTAGTACTTCCTTCATTTTAAGTATTTTTTTCACAATAATGTCATTTACATATTTTAGGACCCTGAAGAAGTTTCAAAATTGAAACGAAAGCTCGGTCCATCGTATTAAAGAGTTTTTCATAGTTCAACACTTGTGCTGACTGAAGATCCCTGTTATTTCCCACTGTTCATACCAATTTCCAGTCGTTATTTCTAAATTTATATGTATATATATATATATATATATATATATATATATATATATATATATATATATATTTAGATCTAGCAAGGGCTTTCGACACGGTGCCACATTCATGATAAACATATATGAGCATTACTTGCTTGACTTTGTTGCTATTTAGCAACAGGCAAATAAGTATTCGAAACTTCATTGTTGCAATTTATCAACGCTCTCCACAAGCGTTGTCCTAATATGTCATTGTTAGCGTTGCCTTTCAGTGATGTACACAAACGTATTGAAGACCCTGATCAACGGGTAAATGTAACGATGAAAATTGTCGCTAGCTTCCCGACTATCAGTGTATCAAAACTATAAAAATCAGCTGATTTCTGTCAAAAATGAATAAAAAAGGCTCAATCCGGCTCAAGGCTGGTCAGATTTTTTTTAAATTCTGGCAATGCTGTCATGAGGGTGAATGGCTGAAAAAAGGTAATTTCTTATATTCCTGAATCATCAGCCAAAGAGATTCCCTATTTCTACATTCAATTTCAATCAGAATACATGAGTCGGGTATGTTTCAACCAATATATCTTATGTTTCTGTAATTGAGAAAGTAGTAAAGGGTTTTGGATTATTTGCCACCCATTTGACAATACAAAGAATAATTTATATGGTTATATATTTCAGTGTCTCCTTGGGTGCATTGATGAATACTCTCGCCTATTTTGTCGGAGCTCTATCCGCTTTTTTTATGATATTCTGCGTTCCAGGTCAGAATTTGACAGATGAGGTATGTACATTTGGTATTTTCAATACAACCTGAAATGTTTTTATATTGTCGCCTACATTTACAGAATTTAGAAAAATTCGGGCTAGTTTTTCTCACCCCAGTAGGTATATATATATATATATATATATATATATATATATATATATATATATATATATATATATATATATATATATATATATATATATATATATATATATATATATATATATATATATATATATATATATACATACATATATATATATATACATGCTTCAATCGAGGAAGTGAATGGCGGCCACTTTGGATATATTCTTTGTCATATGCATATGATAGTAAGCCGAAATAGCTCAGTTGGGAGAGGGTCTGCTTTCCATGCAGAAGGTCTCTGGTTCGAGCCCAGGTTTTGGCACAAAATTTGTAGTTGATAGAAATACGCTTATCGTCAAATGAACGGAGAGCGATTTTTCCTGCTCCATTTGAAACACCTGATGTTTCCCACTCCATACTCTATAATACTCTGAACTCATATACATTGATGCATGCTCATCACTATCAACTATGAATATTTTGTTTCGAATGGAGTCGGTGCAAATCTGGGCAGAAATATTTGTGACTGCAATTTCTTATCAGTTGTTTATTCAAGCAGCCGGATGTCGGCCTCTTTTGATGTTGTTCACTTTGGCTTTGTTTATATAAACAATGGTTTCATTGTGTGTGTGTGTGTGTGGAATGACTTGAATTAACGCAAAACCTGCCGAAGTCGAACATGACTTGAAGAATATTCCAAAACTCTGCCAAATATACAGGCAGGATCGAAATAGTGTTGGCAGCAGAAACGAAAAAAAGCATATATTTGGGTTTTTTGCAACGAAGAGTTGCAATTTTATGAAGAAAAGCGAAACGTCACAAGAAATTGGAAAAGTTGAATCTTAGCACTACACAGCCATCAACACCATCATCGATATCAAAATATGATTCAAATGGTAGTAGTGACTTCGATTCTGAACAGCATCTCCTACGTCGACGAACCGTATGATGATGTACGAGGAGAAGTGGTTTCTTTCAAAGATGTCGATGATCAATTTTGGATTCCAGTGAATCGAACAGCAGGACATCGAATGTTATTGTTCACCAGAGAATTGTCCCCCAAAGACACCATCGAGAAGTACCAGCTCAAGTTGGAAGTGAATGATTCTACAAGCACAGTTATGCCATGAAGGGGTGTTCCAGCAGAAGTAGCGATGACGTCACCACCGACGCCACCACCACCACCAATACTGCCACCCTTGAAAAATGAAATATGTACGATTTTTGTGATTTTATGATTTTCGCTTTGCCGAAATTTCTATCCAAAACTGTAAAGAGAAGTTTGGCATCTTCATGCAATGTCAAAATGAATGAATAGAGACTCTAACCTGACTTTTATTTCCATATATACACACACGGTGTACGTGACGTTAGCCAGTACACCGTGTGTGAGAGAGAGATAACTCTGTCGGTTTCTCGTCTTTGTTTTTCATTTCAAACTTGACTTTTTTTCAAACTTGAATTAATTTATTTCTCAAACTTAATTTTTTTTTGTATGGGAACTTAACCCCACCTGAAAGAGAGAAAGTGGTAGTAGTAGAAAAAAAAATAGAAACACTGGAATACACACAAACATACTAATTTCCTATAGAAACTATTCTAAAATGAAAATAATTTGGTAGATATATGTACATAGCCATTCGTGTAGATTTTGGGTATTCCTCTGGGCACACATGAACTTTCCGCTGTTGTGGCAGTGGCAATAGACCATGGAGAGCTCGAATTTCTCCGTCGACCATTGGCTTGAATTGTAGTGGACAACATCATAGATTTCAACTTGGTGTTACATACCCATTTCCAGCAATGTTTCCTAGAAATCATATTTTTGGTTTTTTCTCACATATATCCGATCGGCCTGGTAGAGTTTGTATCTCAGGATGATGTCATCTTTTTCTTGCTATGTAGCCGGTGTCATATGGAATACCATGCACCGATTTTTTCAAATATCGTACGGAGCGACGATCTTGGGCATCCAGGTTGGTATAGGGCACAGGTGACTGAATAGAAAATTGTGCTGCTGACTGCCGACGATTATCGACACCTTCTTTGGATAGAAGATGTCATTGATTCGGAAGGTTTAGATATCAACGAATGCGATACGCATGATGGCTGGATAATGAATAAATGAACGTTGCCGTGCCATAGCGATATATGTTAGGCTTCTCATCGTCTTGGAGGGGGGATGATATTCCATCACACAATCGTGAATCATGATGCAATAGACACGAGTCCGATCGGTAAATCCCGCGCTTGATTCGATATCCAATCGTACGTCAACCGTACCTGATTCCATGGTCTCTTTCTGTTCCGAACAATCGATGACGAATAAGGCGTGGTATTTGAATACCAGGTAATCCAAAAGAGATGATTTTCTCATGAAATTCGTATAGCTGCCGAAAAGTTCAATATTATTGAAATTGCTTCGGTATAGTGATTATTGGTGAAATTCAAGTGTAGACGTTCGTTGGGCCAATATTTGCCGTTCAAAGACGAACAGATATTTTGAATGTTGACATGTTGGAAGGTGGTAGGATCGACCGGAACGTTATCTCGTAGACTAGTTTGGAAACACACGATGACGTAGCGTGGTCTCTCAACGCTGGTACTTGTCTCAACCGACCATATGTCACGTTGGGAATTTTGCGTAATC
This sequence comes from Gonioctena quinquepunctata, assembly GCA_018342105.1. Taxonomy (NCBI): domain Eukaryota; kingdom Metazoa; phylum Arthropoda; class Insecta; order Coleoptera; family Chrysomelidae; genus Gonioctena; species Gonioctena quinquepunctata. The sequence continues at coordinate 54,157 of JAFIRS010003700.1, read as the reverse complement.
AAAGGCAATTCGTTCAGTTCCCATTTCCGGAACGGTATCCATATAGGTCATTCTGTCTGTATGAGCTTCATAAATTTTTCAGTAATTTCCGCATTGCAAAAAATGTGTTTTACTTTCAATTCAATGCTATCGATCACATTTCCAGCCGTGGTCGTTTCCACCGCATTTGTATCTGCCTCATGTATAATGATGCAATCATTATTATTTCGGGCTCTGACCAATCGTAGTGTTAGTCTACCGCACGTAATCATCGGATAATCCTTGGAAACATTGAGGATATGTCGCAGCGGTAAAACAAGATTGGAAGAGTTGTCACCGGCATTCAAAAAAGGCAAATCGTGATAATTCCAACCGCCTTTGGCCAAATACTGAGAATCCTTAGGTTTGTAATATAATAGGATTCGAACCATGCTCTCACAATTCCCGGATCTCGAACCGATTCAATTTCCCGAGTGCTCTCACTATAAGTGCAGAAATCGAAAAGGAAAGCGCCTACATTAGGGGCCATTGTAACGACACCTTCCTCATCATTTGATTCAAGTCTACCATCAATCAGTAGCATTAATGAGCTAATGGCAAAAATTGCGTCCACCTGATTGATGAAAAATTCCACGATTTCGTTGCAATAGGGAAGTGCCGCACAAGTTGCCAACTTGAAAAATACCTTCAATAGTGCTGCCTCTCCAATGACCATTGTTTGAATTTGGTTGTATAGAGAATTGGCAATTTGATATACCAATTCAATTACTTTTGGTCATGAAGCTCTTATATATTTCTAGTATCAAATGTGTCATTCATCGAGATTTTCTGTCTGAATATGTGAACAGTTGATAGCACAAACAATATTTTGGGAAAATATATCGACAGATTACAGTCGATAATGCACAAAAGCACGAATCATATCAAAACAGGCACCAACACTCGAGAGTTACTTACAAAATTCCCTATTAATATAACTAAAGAATATAATCCCATTGGGACTAAAAATAAATGATCCAGCATATTCAGTTTGTAATTCTTTACACAACCCTGATGAAATGATTACAATTGGAGAGGCGGAAGTTTTTGAAGGTTTTTTGAAGTTGGCAACTTGTGTGGCACTCCCCTATTGAACGCCTTCACGAACGGAGTATATGTTCTGTATTCGGTTCTACGAATGAACTCGTCAAATTTCGTACACCGATACAAATCGAAAATGGGCGCTGAGACTGAAGCATCATCGTCGCCCCTCTTCTTTTGAAGCTCATCCTGAATCAATTTGAAACCAATAAAATGAATAAAGGATTAATTCAAATGGGTTAGCTGCTGCTGCTGCCGCACCACCCGCTCGTTTGAAGTATTCTGCAATACTGACGCCTTGACGTCACTCTCACCCCTTTTATCACTACCACTGCTGCTGTCTATCACTAATCCCAATTGCTTCTCGCGACTTTGACTTCCAAAGCTAGAGTACTTTCTTCCGCTTGAAAATCCACAGGCCTACCGTCTTGATCGAGCGCCAACACCGTTATGTTGTTGATTTCACGTTGCGGTATGACAGTTGAATTCGAAGGTTTTTTCGTCTATCGCGTAACCGGAATCGGAAGCTATAGGAAATTCATAGATCGTGTTCGCAGGAGTGTCACCATCGAAGGCTCCCAAAGTAATACTGCACTCGAAACCTAATGTTGACACCCTTATAATGTTTACAGGTAGATCGGCAGAATGCATTTCTTTCGTTTGAAGCACCTCCGGAGAAAATTAGGATGTAACGCCTATGCTATCTGTCTCCACGAAAGAAATAGCAAAGTATTTTCTATAGATTTCACACTTCAACGTATTATTGTTCGATTTGAGAGAGAATGCGGCATCGCGTTCTTCCACAGGTACCTCCATCTCTTTCTGTATGAACGCTTCAATTTCGGCAATTTCATAATACCCCCGCAGAAATTCAATGTTATGCAACATTGAATTTGGTTGAATTGGTTCTATCGTAATAGCGGAATTTTTGGCCCTCTTCAATGTTCCGTATGGTATTGTACGAGTAAAAAGATCGAAGCTCCAATTCATATTCTTTTTTCGCATTCCATTCGTAGGGGCTGCGCGGGCAAAAGGAGAACACGTGAATGTGACTGTTTACTGTCAGCAACGGGGACATGATGATGAATGACACCTCCACCACTGTGACAGTATTTGAATATACTTCTCCATTTTAATCATATTATTCATTCAGACATTAGAAATTTCAAACAGAGATGACCGCAATTTATTCCATTATGAGTCTGATATTGATGGTTGTTGTAGAGAATCTTGACTTTGCCTCCGCTGCCGCCATCCAAATATCTGACCAATTCCAACATCGGTTTCAAATTCCCAAACGAATGGAAATACTCCACTTTGTCGTTGGTTTTTCCATAAGCTACCCAATGAGTGCCGCTGTATCCATGTTGATGATGGCACATTCGTTCTTCCGAGGACCACTAGATGGCAGGCAATTGTTTGGCATATCGCACGGGATCGATGTCGTATAGCTTTATAGGGACTTTTTTCATAATGTCAAGAAGAGTATATAACCACCTTTGGCATTCTTTCTCACGTACAACCCTTTGCCTACGGATTTCATGGCCGTGAAATGACGTTCATCCTCTTCACTCTGAGCATCCACGATCGTTCTGGCAATGGCTGATGCTCCGCCGTTCAATACACCTAGAGCACTAAGACTGGCAAATATCGGTATCAGCTTTTGCTTCGAAAGGTATTATGCGGGGAACTTCGTCGTTTTCCACCCAAATTCTTGATGGCCACTCGAGCTGCTACCAGGGCATTAGATGCAGCCTGTTTCAATGTGGGAGACGGTTTCAGGCACTTGGCGATTTTTGCGATAACATGTCGTTTGAAGAACGCCTTACAGCGCATGCCCACACCGGGATTTTTCTTGGCTTCCATGGCTCCGGTGACTGAAAGAGCATTCTGCAAAACCCCAATCTCTGGCTTTGGCACGTTCCCGAACTCTGTCTTCGAGCATTTTATTAGCCTTTAGTCTATCTTTGACTGATTTGCTCTGTGCATAAGCAATGTCGTTCGCAAGCAACGGCCAATGGATTGATGCCGGAATCGCCTCGTGACAGCCGTTCTTGTAGCCTTGTTCCAGCTGTTATAATAATAATATGCATTCGATAGCAGCCAAATAAAAATATATTCAAAACTGACGTCCACAATACTGATAGCAGCCTAGGAGATGAGCTTCGAACGGAAGCTTGTTCATCAGAGTGTCAAGCCCACCTTCGAACTCGTACACCATTATGAAGACTGACGTCACAGCGATGACGTCACCAAGTTATATAGATTTCAGCTGGAGTTTGATGGGGTGGCAGTCTATGCTCATATTTCATATGTATGAAGGTACATGGAGGTGTATGTGGATGGTTATCTTGACGATGGAAGATAGTGACTAAAGTTTATCTTTCAGTCGCAGATGATTCCACATCTGATTTTATGAACATCCTGTTCATATTTTCAACAAATCAGTTGAATCGTGTTGGGCAACTAGACCGTTGAGTCGTGTTGGGCAACTTGGCCGTGTTGGGTCGTATTGGGCAACTGGGCTGTTGGGTTGTGTTGGCCAACTAGACCGTGTTGGGTCGTGAGTGATGTTGTAGCGAGTATAGATTGTAGTTGAGACTCCGAAGTGTCAACATGTCCATGCTACCTGATCTCGACTCTTATGGTATCCAACGTAATGGTTAGGATTATTCATAGGCAGAGAAGCAATAGTAATTGAAGGCGGTGCAATAAAATTGGGAGACTTTTGAATTGACTAACGGTTCGAAAGAACTCCTAACCAAGAAGCAACCCGTAAATTTCACCGAACAAGACATCCTCAACTATGAGACGATTTCGATGCTCACCAATGCACAAAGAAGATCCGATGGAAAAATTTTCGCAAACAAGTCATGGAAATACACAAACATAATTCCCAGATTGTTTCCACCGCAGAATAGAAAATGGAGATCAAATGAAGGTACAGTACTGAAAAGGACAACTAGTCAAGAGAAGATGAATAACGATCACCCTGTAGATTCCGATCAAAACATGGTGATCGTTCAACAAGAGCACACGCTTCTCATCGAGAACTCTGACGTGTACGAAGTGGGCCATAGAGGCGGTGGTGGGGAAAGAAAATATGGCAGCATGTTGCCAAACTCCTTCCGAGCCGCTATATGTGGTCCTTGCGTATCGGGAAAAACAAATCTCATGCTGTCGTTGTTGTCGAATGACAACGGTCCCTAGTTGGCAAATATATACGTCTAGTCGAAATCCTTGTATCAGCCCAAGTATCAATTCTTCGAAAAAGCGCTGAGCGGTGTGGAAGATGTTGGCTATTTCCCATACACAGACAATGATGAAATCATCGCACCCGAAGATGCCCTACTTCACTTTATATTCATCTTTGACGATGTATCCTGTGATGGACAACATAAATTTCAGACACGAACATATCGATTCCATCTTCCTCTGTCAGACTCATTCGAAAGTGAAACTGATACGTGACAACTCCAATGTGATTGCGCTCTTCAAACAGGACGAAATCAACTTGCGACACGTTTCCGATTAGTACAATTCCCCCGACATGACTTTCGAGCAATTCAAAAAGCTGTGTTCGGGAATTGGTCTCGAAGAGGAAACGATGCGCTCGTCATACCCAAAGACTTCGACTTGAACAATAGCAAGTACCGCAAAAACTTTGACACGTATATAAAAATATAGTCACGTGACGTGTTACGTCATCAAGCGTCAAGATGTCGGACGAGAGGATCGTGAAAGCCGTGCGCGACAGAAAATTGACAGAAATTCGTCGAAGCGTGAGGAAAAGGTACCTAGCCCTGAAACGATACGATACGCTGAATAACCTCTTCAAACCGATATATCAACCGCTACAACAAATTACCAAGTAATCGAAAACTATGAATGAATTCATTCTCAAAGTCAAGCAGACGGAGCAACAGCAGCAAGAACCTGAAGTTCAAGAGAAAAATGAGCCAGAAGAAGAAGAAGGAGAAGAAGAAGAGAATACTCGAAGCGGCAGCAGCAGTGAAGAATAATATTATTCTGACGATGACAGCAAGTTACCACGGAATTTTTCCGTCGGTCTAATGGACGAGCACCTTAATCTATATCCAACCATGTCACGTGAATACATCGCTCAACATTGGAGAGATGATAAACGTATAGATAAGGTATATGGACTGTGTATGATGTCAGCTCTCCTGTGGTTTTTGGGATTCATGCCAATCCACTTTGAAGAGGGATTCATCGAAACGGGACTCCGTCAATTTGAATCAACTCCCGGACTATATCAACTGATATTCTACACCAGGCCCCGAGGCTATAGCGGAGATGACTTGAATGCCCACCAAGATATATTGGTGTTGACTGGATCTCATGAAAGCTCGAACGGGCGTTTAGATAGTACTCAACACTGGAAATATAGACACGTTAAGAAATATTCAATGGGGATGAGGAGAGAACGCGTCGGTTGAACTATAAATACCAATCATTTGGTATACAATAACAACCCAATGGATAACGTCTATTGAGATGATCCTAACGAATTGGTGGATATGTTGAGACTTTTGATAGCTAGTCAGAGGGCTGGAAATCGCCGCCGTCATCAATGAACTCCGTGAAGCCGGTATAATAATGACATGCGCATTAGGCTCATTCGCATCATGAGTCTCCACAAATTCGGTCATCGTTTGGGTGGTGGTGGTGGCGTGAGAGGGAACTACCGCTGTTGTCTCGTACTCCCTCTCTATAGCACACTCCCGAAGGCGATATCGACATGGATAACTTGAGAATAAATAATTTAAAAGATCCCACGTTTGAAAGTATTGCGGCTACCAAAAAATACGTGGGCCTCAGGGGTCTGGATTAAAGTCCCAACTGCAACGCGACGTTGTCACATCGACTGAAACTACGTTAAAAATCCATGAACGATGCCATTCTGCAAACGAAGAGAACACTTCGTAAACACTATGAAGAAATTTCGAGTCGCGTATCTGTACAAGACACGGCAACATCGGACGCCATCAAGAAAATGGCTGTCGATATGAGTTCGATGCAAAAACAACATCAACCCGATTTGGATAAAATGCATCTTTTGGAGGGTAGAATAACGGAATTGTCCAAGCAACTGTTTGAAATCAAAGAAAGAATAAATACAATGAACTCGTACAATATCGATCATACTCGTTGAGGATGTCAAAAGCTCAAGTCCTTGCCGAGCTCCATAACCGGCTAAAAAAAATATTTTCGACGACCTACGGTAATTAAAGGCTTGGACGATCTATGGCAAATGGACTTGGCAGGAATGCTGAAATTGAAAACGGGTGAGGATCATACGAAACGGTATCCGGAAAATCTGCAAACCGATCGAAGTTTCAATGCCAAATTTCAAAGTTTGTTGGAACGGCGCAAAATCAATCACTACAATACGTTCACGGTGATGAGAGCCGCCCTAGCCAACCGCGTAATCAGCATTCCCAAGTCAAATCATATTTTTCAAAAAGGTTATATGCCCAATTGGATGACGGTATTAGTCAACATTCTTTGTGTTCAAAAAGGTTATCCAAATACTTATATGCTTGAAGATATATATAGAGAACAAAAGCAGATAAAAGATCCCAGATGCAGAGTTGATCTTACCTTTTTTCATTGGAGATTTACCAGTACGAGGCGAAGTCACAGTCGACAAAAAAACTGTAGTTTCCAACAACGGGCAAAATTCGAAACACTGAACATTCTCATTACAAGAAGTCACATGTATTTTTAAAAACATAAAAAATAACTGCAGTGCAATTGAGATAAAACTTTTGAAGAACCTTTTTTCTAAGGAACTCATCATGAATTGATATATTGACCACAAAACCTTTTTTTTTGGAACGCATCATGAATTGATATATTGACCACAGATCCCATAAAACTGGGTTAAATTTCACCTTTAGTATCACATAACTTCACATTTCCTGTATAAATTTGTTATGAAGCACTAATTAGGTTATTTATCGCGGAATAGGTGGTAGTTAGTTTTTCCTGAATAAAGGAAATTATTATTTTGATGAACTTCTGCAGTGTGTGACATGCCTAACGAATAAAGTGTGTTATTGCAATCAAGATAAAAACGCTGATAACCTGGGTATGTTTAGAGAATTAAATTATTTCAAAAAGTATACTCCATCAAGTAATGTAAGCGCATATTCATTACCAAAGAAAACATCGAAAATGATATTTATTCGCACTATTCAAAACATACTATAACCCCAAATAATCGAAACAACAAAAGTGAACACCAGTTCTTATAAACCCAAAAGAGCCCGTTTTATCATATCCTAGAAATAATATAAAGGGAACACGTACGCCGGATATAGAAGTCACCAATAAATTACTCCTAGAAGAAATTGTCCAAAAGTAGTAGGGACCTGAAGGCAACTATAGAAGCCCTTGAAGTCCGAGGTCAATTGAAAATAGAAGAACTGAAATATAGACTGAAAGGAGTTGAAGAAAACCAAAATTACTCTCTAAATTGAATTTTTAAGAGATCAGAAGAAGAACAACTTGATTTTTTTTGGATTAGAAACGAGAGAAGACTTAAAACTACAGAAGGAATCATCGAACTTCAAAAAAATCTATGAATAAAACACATAACAGAAACAGACCTAAAACTTTTATACCTTAGGAAGAAGCAAAACAAAAGTCCGTTAAAATCAGGTTCAATTCCTACTTGAAAAAATTAGTTGTCCTCAAACACTGTAACCAACTCAAAGGCACTAAAATATACAAAAAGCAACGATCTCACAAAAGGAGAGAGGAGGAAAGATTCTGAGGAAACCCTGAATCTTGCGAAACAGAACCAAGAACCAAATTGCTATATAAAAGCAATAAGTTATACGTAACAACAAGGTTTATTCTGTAGCTGACCTTGAACTAACGCAGGAAGAAATACATATCGAACAAAATAAGACAAATAGTGCCCCAAAGGAACCCCAGTTACAACTGCTCCCAAACAATCAGAGGAGGAAATGAAAAGCTGAACCCCTGAACTTCCAGAAATACAGAAACAAAAATCACGGAACCCGGACAAAACGAGCAAAAACCAAAATACAAAACCTGTTTCTGATAAAAAACCTTTAAGGACACCACCACAGAAGACCAAACACAAGAAAAAATTCCACCTCAAAATTAATCCCAAACTCTAAATAAAACACATTTTAAATATATTAATGTTAATACCTTTTCATTAGAATACTGTTTCATAACTTTCTCATATCTATGTAATCACTAAAAATAGTACTTTCAGTTAACAAATATAATCATAATGGATCCGTATATAAAGAGATTTTAGTATAACAAAATTAGACAATTTTGCTCTAAGAGATACTAATAAACAAAACAAGTACTAAAAAGGGGAATGACTGCCATTCCAATTTCAAAATCGTACACAATAATATACGAAACATATCAAAAATCTTGATGAATTTACAATATTTTTAGAAGAACTAGATACAACAATAGACTACATAGTACTCACTGAAACTCAATTATAGATGACATAGAAATATACAACATAAAAAGGATATATAACCCTCTATAACTTTGGTAATTTAAATAAAAATGATGAGTGGGTACTTTTCATAAAGTCAAGTCTCTACCACTACACAAGACTTTTGAAATTAATGGCACTTATTTGCTACAGTTACAAGCTATAATTAACAGAAATTATTGTCATAAATGCACTCTACAGATCACCGTCAAACCGACAAATTGAACCCTTCTTAGAAGAACTGGCAATATAATGAATAACCAATCAAAAATTTACTTATAGTGTGTTTATTGGTGACATAAATATAGATTTAATCGGAACTACAGAAGATTCCCAAACATTATCTGAACACACTAGAAGAACATGGATACATCTCAGCAATAAATACACCTACTAAAACCAGATTCAGGTACTTGTCTGGACCACATATTCATAATTCAAAAAGTGAAAACATTGACTCATTAATTCCAATGACAATAGAAACCTGTAATACAACCATTACACTACATTTCTACAAATAATATTTACAAATGAACAATCAAAAACACAAGGGACCAAAGCACAAAATTCTTTAAACAAATAAACGAAAAACACTGTTGAAAAATATGGAACATATAGATTGGGGAAAAATTCTATGGAATTGACGATTTGGATAGATCCGTATCTAAATTTATCAGGAAATAATCGACAACGCTATATATAGATCCACAACAAAGGTAAGGATAAAAAACAGAGACATTAAAAAGGGAAAAAATAGGTAACGGATCATTGCTGAGATCTATAAATAAAAAAATAAATGTTTCATGAATTGAAAAAATCCTGGGAAAAACCATAAAAGAGAATACAACGCCTGTAAAAAGTACTGGAAAAATTAATTAAAAGAAAAGTATGAGTTATTACAAACGTAAAATAGAAGAAAAGACCAGCTCAAAGCAAATGTGGGAAGTAGTTAACTAATTAACAACACCCAAAAGATCTAGTGGAATAGCATCAATACAAACCGAGAACGGAAAAGTTACCCATGATCAAAAGAAATTTCGAAGAATTCAATTCTTTTTTCACCAACATAGGAAATAAATTAGCAAATAAAATTAAACAACATACAAACTATAAAGAAATAAGGAATAAATCAGCCAACACACTTTCCTCTTTCCAAGTGACCGAGCGAGGTAAAAATTTATCTCACAATTAAAAACAAAAATCGCCGGGACCCGACAGTTTACAAATCAGAGACGCTGAAAATAATTTCCAAAATATAAGCTGAACCACTAACTTGCATAATTAATAAATCATTTTCAAGGGGGTACTTTCCTGCTCATTCAAACTATCCACTGTCATACCTGTCTACAAAATGGTGACAAAACCGAAGTCTCAAATCATTAAGACCAATCTCTAACCTAAGCAAGATCCTAGAAAAGATAATCAAAAAAACTCAAAAATTTTCTAAAATAAAAACAAATTACTATAAAGAAGCCCCAATTTTGGCTTTAGAAAAAAAAGTCCACAGATGATGAAAAAGGAACTCACAGGAAAAATATAAAACCATAGATAATAAAAAACCGCCCCAGCAATTTTCCTAGATCTAAAAAAGGGCTTTTTTTTACTGGGACCAACTATTCTCTTAAAAAACCCTAAATGATCTAAATGAGGCAAAAAAGGACCTTTTCAAGTCATATCTAACCGGCAAAAGGCAACAAACAAAAAATCAACACCTTAGTTATAGAAACCGGATAATAGTATCGGTTGTACCCAAAGGAACGGTCTTGGGACCTCTACTTTTAATTTTATTTGAATAATCAAACTCTCAGACACCAGGTACATAACCCACTTCCAAAATGATACTTTATATTTGGGTAAACTGGGTGACCTGAAAAATAAAACTAAAACGATCTTATCCAAATAAAATTTTGGTTTGATAACAGGAAATTATCTATTAATGCCAAAAAACCTTTACCTACCCTTTTTGTAGCCCTGCCCTTTTTAAATCTCCCAAGGTTAAAAAAAATTTCAATAGGAGATGACTTTTAGATCTTACAAAAAAAGGCGTCAAATAGGGAATAATGATAACAGTCACCTTAATTGGGACGTCCACGTGGATTATTTTAAAAAAACCGAAAGTCCCTTTTTAAAAGTACAAAAAAGGGGGTCATCTATCCCTAGACCCTAAACAAAAAAAAAATCCTTTACCAAAAGCTTAACCGATCTCACTTGAACTGGCATCATCGGTTTGGGGTGGTGTATAAAAACATCTTGAAACCTTTAGAAAATTATTCAAAGGGATTTTTTTTAAAAATAATTTAAAAAATAACCGCTACCCGACCGAAGCACTATACAAACTGGAAACTTTTCCCATCTAAAAAGAACTATATTTCCCTCAAACTACAACACATACTCCCCACTCAATAGGACTGATCCCTCCCCACAAATATAGAGACACGAAAAGGGAACAAATTCATTCTCCCGCTTATGGGAAAAAAGTCAATTGGACAATGCAGTATCTGGGACAAAAAACCTTTCCCAAATTCCAGAAAAAAATAAAAAACGAAACCAAAATTCATCGTTTTAAAAGTCCCTAAAAAATTCATTTATGATTCCACCACCACTTTATATTTACTCAGTTCTTGGAATTTAAAATTTTAGCTTTTTCTTCTATTCTTGTTCTTTTAAATTTTCTAATATACCAATCTCACAGTTTAATACCAATCTTACTTTTATTATAATTTATATTTATATTCTTTATAGGCTTTTAACTTAACTATATTTATTTAAAATTTTTTATTACCAATCTTTTTTCATACTACTTAGATCTACCTGTATTTTTTTTTATTTTAAATTATTATTTACTTCTAACGTTCTTTTTAACCAACAGAAACCTGCATACAAATCATAACAATTATATATATCATCTGTTTATCCCATTTATTCATACACCTATTTTATTTTACTTTTATATTCTGAAAAATTACTGTTAAAAGTGAGTGTGAATAAATTTTTTATTATTATTTTTTGATTTTGAGCAAAATGTTACCATTTTCAGAAATTCCCCTTAAGAATGACCACTCCTGAGATTCCATTTCACCGATTGGTTAAGTGAGGCCCGAAAAGGGGATAAGGTAGAAAATTAAATGGAAAAAAAGGTAAAATACATAGCCGGACAATCAAAATTTAAATATTTGTTATTTTTTTTAAAATTTTTTTATATATATATATATATATATATATATATATATATATATATATATTAAATTAAATTCAAAGGGCAACTAGTTTGAAGTTTTCGAAAATAGTAGAAACAATAGTAAAACAAACTGAAACAAAACAAAAAAATTGTAGAAAAACAAAAATATATATTTGGTTATGATGTTTGGCTGTGGAAAGTAAATAAACAAATATAAAATGAAATAAAAACAAACCGCAATCAACGCATCAAATATATATATTTATATATATATATATATATATATATATATATATCTATATATATATATATATATATATATATATATAAATATAACAAAAAAACTCAAAAAACAAACCCAAATTGTCTTTTCGGCATACGAAAAAACGTTTGAAAAAACAGATTTGGAAAAAAAAAGTATTTACCTGAACAAAAAATTTCAAAAATCACAGAAAACATGCAAAAATTGAGATGAACTTACGTTTTCAGATGTTTGGTTTGAAGAAGCACAAACATTCACGAACTCAAAGAGTAGGAGAAAGCAATGAACAGACCGATCCGTACAGTTCAATGGACAACGAAATAAAGAGCCTGGCGGTGAGGTCGGCCACGTACCCAAATTTACTGCGAATTTAAAACTGCGGGCTCGACAAAAATTCTCATATTTGTGTGTGTTTGATTTAATTTTAAACCTTTACGTGGGGCGGCCCCGGTCTAAAATTTTTGTTTTGAGGTTTTTCCAGTTCTCACGATCGAATGAACACCCTGCATCCTTATCTAGGTTAATGTAAACGAACTGAAATTTACAATCTCTCATGGGATCCAAAATCCGGTGGTAAAAAACAATGGGAAACAAAATCGGTATTAATGTCCCTCTATTTTTCAATTTGCCCCTCATCAGGAAATTTCCTGAACGCTGGTGGCCCCTACCACTTTCCAAAATGGCCACCAGTCACTTTCTCGATTGAAGCATGACTATTGGTTGACAACCGCCATTGGCTTGTGGTCGACGGACTGGCTCACCCATTTCTAGCTGGCTGTGGCTATTGGATGGCGGTTGACCAATCTAAAACCACCAAAATAAACCTGCCCACTCTCGATCCCACTCCCACCCACATAAAACATGGCTGCCACCATTGCGGCCAGAGACAGAACACTTCCTCACCCACTCACAAACCAACAAACCAACAACCACCAGTTTTTTTCCTAAATTCCTCCTATAACGAACCACTTATGACCGCCGTCTGGTCGCTCCGCCAGGGCTCCTCTCCAGGGTTACTCTGCGGTGAATATCAATCTCCTTAGCTATACTACCATGTACTATTCTAGGTTATTCGATGTTTAGCTTTCATTGTTATATTCAGCAAAGCAGTGACGTAGTTACGGTCGTATAGAATAATGGACGAATTACTCCTTGACTTCAGTTAGGCTCATCGATACTAACCCAGTAGTAATTCCTTTCCATATTCATGAATATAGAGGTTAATGAGATTTGCGAAAAACTGAAGATATGTCCTGGGGTAGTATTGAGTAGAGACACCATTTCCTGTATGCTATAATCGCATGATGCTTATTTCTCACAGCATATCGAAATATTTTTCAACCTTTTTGATGTTGAGAGAATTGAACCTTTTGATCTCTATATATCAATGCGAAGAGAGTTCATATGGAAGGATATGCCCTGTAGTGCAACTTCTTCTGATAATTTTCGTGAACACGCGCGTATAAAAAAAAACTTGGTGGACCGTTTGAAGTTGAATGATTTGATAACATGATTTTATTTTGGAAATTTCATGAATCAGTGTCGTAGATACGCTAGTATGTGTCCATACTTTCCTGCATATATTTGTTTGTCAGGTCAATAGCCAAAATGGTATCATAAGGCTAATTAAACTTCAACCTTGAATTAATGACATTCCAATTGGATGAGGGTTAAGGTCTTAGATAATATTTGCGAATAACTGGAGATAGGTCTTCAAGGATAATAAAAAAATCAACAACATTGTATAGATGTGCATATTTACTTTCAAATAACGAGGGGACGGTTTTCCCCTGTTAATTACAAACTGAAATTCTCATGGCAAATGTTCAAATTTGTTCTATACATAATTGACATCTCCATCGACTGTTGCATGCTTTGGAAGATGCCTGGTGTATCCTGAATCACCATCATGCTGCCTAAATCCTTGCAGCTGAATATTCCTCAGATTCTACAGGTATACGATACAACTGTGATTCAAGGTATCCCCACAGGAAAAAAAAGCCTTGTGAATTTGAATCGAGAGAACGTGCAGGCCAATAAACATGACCACGCCTGCCTATCCACCAATCATGAAACATTTTATCAAGAAATTGACGAACGCTTCAATAGAAATGGGCCGTTGCTATCAACTGAAAAACCTTGACCGAACTGATGGGGACTCTTTCAAAGGCTCCTTTTGGGTTTAATACTCTGTAGATCCGTTCATTTCAACGGGGAAGAAGCAAATCTAGTCCTATTTCATGATTTTCGAAAATTTCTCCCCAAATATTAGCCGAAAACTTCTGTTGGTAGCCTTTACATGAATATTTTCTCCAGACGACGAATGGCTATTCCTACTATTGAAATATCAATCCCTCGTGAAACATGCCTCATCTGTGAATAGTTATAACTGGGAAAGTCGTTTACTTCCATACATTCTCAAAAACTATTCGCAAAACAATATGGGGGCAAAATCACCAGCATGACCTTCTGTAAGTGAAATGGATACAACTGATGTTCCTTACCGACCGTTTATTAAACTTCCCACCACCATGTTGGGAAATATCCGGAATTGGTAAAAAGGGATCGAAAACCCCTAATCAGTCCAAAATTTGTTCTATAGTAGCCCTTAACTCTTTTTAGTTTCACCCGCCCCCACACTGATGCATATCTATAAAATCATATCTATAGAATTTGTTAAATCTATTTTGATATAATTTAACTACGGTCTTGCATTTTCCCCCCTATTTCGCCAAGAATCAAGGAAATATCAAATATTAAAAACAATATTGAAAAACAACATTCCTTTAATTTTGGAATTCCTTTATATTTTATTTTTTTCGATCGGTGTACAAAAATTGAAATGCTAAATTCCGACTTATCAAAGAGGAAAGTAGGCAGGAAAGTGTGGAGTGTGTCAGTCTTATTATGTTGTCTGAATAATTAGATGAAATGAGAGGGATTACCACATACTGTCATTTATGTGTGGATGAAGCGTGGCGGAATATGCATCTAGGTCCACTGCCTGTTGAGTTGCCTGAGAGCTACAATACTCAGAAAATTGCCTATTCAACCCGTTAATATGAGTTTCCGTCAAGAATTTCGCCAATGGTAATGTTGTTATATGTGTATAATGAAATTCATGTTGTCTTCCATTTATTTCGTTCCAACTGATCCATAGTAACCCATTATGAGACCAGTTTCAATGTTCATCCTGATTTTTCGATAATGTTTTCAAATTTCTGGCAGTTGACACACAAGGAGTATCTTCTGCAAAAAAACACCATGACATGAAATTCCCAGGTTAATTGTGACGAATTAAAAATAATCCCAATGAGTAGCATTGGAGAACACATTGTACTACATTTTTAACGACAGAAAAAGAGTAATTCCTTCATTTATGCACATCGACTGGGTTCTATCCATCGAATAAGATTCCAATTCCAGGATACTACTCACACTCCATACTATTCCAGAAAAAATAAAATAAACATGAGGGTCCCAGGCCTATGAATGAAAGGAGTATACTTCATAGTAGTGAATTCACCCCAAAACATTTTTCAGGCTCTCAATGTTGCCAACACAGTTTACTCTACTGAATGGTATAGCCAATCGGAACACTCAACTGCCATATTGATGATCATAGCAAATGCCCAGAAAGAGGTTGTTTTTTCAATTGGTGGACTCATAAATATGAATCTGGCGTCATGTGTGATGGTAAGTACTGAATAATTCTAGTGACTTATTGCCCATACTTTCTGATAACTATAACGGAGATCTAACATTAACTGTAAGCAGCCATATATTTTGGAGATATCGCCAATGGAGCTCTGAACTCTACATAAACGATCAATCTATCTTCCTGCTCATGAATCTTCTATAACAGTTCCAGATGACCCACCACCCCCCCCTCCCAAAAACGGAAAAATAAGTGATGTCTGCTCTGATTCCATGGGAGTAATAGGATGGTCTGGTTCTCCACAAACCGGTATGAGATTCAACTGTATTCTTTGGCTCATAGACCAATCAATCTCAATTCCTGAAGCCATGTTTATAATATCCTTCAAATTTGAAGTTGTTAGTTATGTGGTTGGGACATCCTTCAAATTGTATAGTTATTCCTGAAGTTTCTATTTGGATTTGAGGAATTGTTGGAGCTCAAAACGAATCGGGAATATCTTTCCCCATCCTCCGGAGCTTCTTCATTACGTCTGCGAACAAATTTCGACTTCTCTCTCATCCATTCTTTACACAAAATGGAACATCTAATAGCTCCACATCTCTCTTGTAGTCAAACCACAAAGCTACCCAGATCCAGTTTTCACTCCCAATCTTTTGATTTATGTTGTTAGATGAAATTCTCCATTTCAGTCTTTTCCTTGTGTTTTCATATTAGCGCGTTACTCCTGCTCTACATATGCCCGCGCCTCTTTCCTTTGCCGGGGTAACAATGTAGCATTGAGTAGATGACCGGTATTTTTCTATTTTCCTTGACCTCCTTATATGTCCAGACCATCCAATTCTGTGCTGATTTATTTTTCTGACAATATCCTCTTTCAGTTCCTGTTTTATTTCTAATCTCCCTTTGTATCCGTTTTCTGGAATTCCAGTTGGAGCTAGCATAGCTTCCATAATTCTCTCAAATTCTCCCCGTTTTTGGTCATTGTTTTGGCCCCAAACAATATTATTGATGTAATTATTTCATTAAATCTATTTATTTGAGGTTTATCTGTTGGTATTTTTCTTTTATAAATTTTTTTTCGCCAAAGTAAACCCTATTTGTTTGCATTCATTATTTTTCTTGTGTTTCTGGTTTTGTCTCTCTTGTTTTATATATTGACCCCGGTTGGATTTTTCCATATATTTGTTTTCTTCATGAACTTGATAGTTTTGTTTTTCCTTGAAATCCCATCATTTTTACTCGTTCTATAATCTGTTTGACCGTTTCTTCCATAATTTTTCCGGTCTTAGTGATCATGATTCTTTCTGTTTTTTTTAATAACCTTGCTCACTACATATTTCAAGTTCAATTTAATTATGTTTTTGATAGCAAGTCTCTATGTTTCACTTCTTTATTGGTCGTAAATTCTTCTGTTTCTCCTTCATTATCACATCATCGTCATTATTACCAACTTTTTTCGAGTTCTCGTGAGATTCAACTCCAAGGGGCTTTTATTTATAGGTTGGCTCTTTCAATGGAATCAAATGCTTGTTGTTTAAAAAGGTCTATTTAATTTAAGCTTGAAAATAATTCAATTTTGTTTTTTTATCTCTAAGTCTTGTTTTTCATTTTGGTTTCATTATTTTGGACGTTATGTTTCAGTAGCTTTTTCAGAAGTAATTTGTTGGGGCCTTTTCTATATTGTTTTGTTAATGCCCCATTTCTCTGGGGATTTTTTAGTTTAAAATTTTTTGATTGGTGTAAATATTCTCCGCTTCAGCTCATGGCCTCCATCCTTCCATGGCAAATTCATTATTTCGGAAATTCACAATGGTTTTTTCAAGCTCATCTTTGGTGGGTTTCAATGATATCGCACTTCATTTAACCCCCCGTCTTTCATTTACATTTCTTTTGTCTTCCCTTCTTTCCCCGTTTTGAATTTCTCAGTAGATTATTTTGAAACTTCCTTTTTTTCATTTTTCTTCTTTCTGTCCCTTTTTTTCTTCATTTTTTTGCTCTGACTTTTTGTAGAAGGGTTTCTTGGTTTCTAGACAAGAAAAAAAGGGGGGAGGTTCTTTTAGTCGACTTTATATATTTTTTTTTTGTATGATCACGCATAACTTTTCACAGAGCAGTTCGATTCCGATTATTTTTTGTTGGATAGGGTGTACTCCAAAGTTAGTTTCATTCAAATTTCAACAAAAAAAAAACCAATCCCTAAGGGTAGCAAAATGGAGGATATTGATCGTTCACCCTCTGAATTTTGGTCCGTTAACCGGTTCTATCAGGCATACCTTTTTAGTGGGTTTTTCCATTTGGATGATTCTTTTTTTATTAGATAGGGTATACCTCATAGTTGATAATATTCTAATTTGGAATGGAAAAATCTACCCCTATGGGTAGTAAAATAGGGGATGATTGATTTTTCACTTGTGAACATATGTAGTTTACATTGACAGATCCCCCTGCAACCGTCACAATAATTACATTCTATGAAAGGATGGAATTATATACAAAGTGATGGAATCAACTAACCAGAACTTTCAAAAATAATGTATATTATATTACAATAAATAGTTAAAGTAGATATTCATATTATTCAACAGTCAATATTCAAAGTAAGCTAGGTAGTAAGTGTTATTGAAGTTATCAAAAATTAAGTAGGTAATAATCAGTAAATTTCAGCCACAAAAAATTTAAAAATAAAAACTTTCTAACAAAAAATTAGATTGACGAAAAAATCAACTGAAAAGCAAAAAATAAAATAAACCTCCTTAGTCTTAATGATAATTGAGCTCCTAAACTAATGTGAGTAACTTATTTTGAGTCGGCGCCAAACAAACTGGCATTTGAATCAGGTAAAGCGTAAAATGGTGTGAGATGCATAGCGGCGTTTCAGTTACTTCTTCAAAGTAATATAATGA
The DNA here is from genome assembly GCA_018342105.1 of Gonioctena quinquepunctata. Lineage (NCBI taxonomy): Eukaryota > Metazoa > Arthropoda > Insecta > Coleoptera > Chrysomelidae > Gonioctena > Gonioctena quinquepunctata. The sequence continues at coordinate 35,575 of JAFIRS010003700.1, read as the reverse complement.
TCTTCGATAATTGTTTGTTTGGTGCCGAATCAAAATTAGTTACTCAAATTAGTTTAGGAGCTCAATTATTATTGAGACTGAGGAGGTTTATTTTATTTTTTGCTCTCAAGTTGATTTTTCCGTCGGTCTAATTGTTCGTTGAAAAGTTTTTTTTATCCAAGCCTCAATACTCGAACCCCTACTCTTCACCTTATACAGTGCATTCATGAAGTGTGGAAACGCTCGATTACCTCACGAGTTAATGATTTTCGGAGGTAAAGTTCGATTTTTATTTTAGTTTATCACTTTTTTTTAACAAAAAAATATTTTTTACCCCCACTACCTTACAAGATATGACGTTATCGATATTTTTTTTGAACGGAAAGGGTATATTTTTATATCAAAAATTAATAGTCCATATTGTTTTGAGTGGCTATGGAGTAGACGTGTTTCACGTGGTGCTATTAATTTTCAAGAATTCATAGTATTTGTGCGACTGAAAACGGACATAATTTTCTGCAGCTTGAGTGTTAGAATTGGAGAAAAAATATACTCATAGTTGTCCAGTAAGTCACGTCTCTTATCACAAAAATGACAAGCACGAAATCTGAGAAAGAGGGCGAAGATGCATTACTCACGACTATCAAATCAGTAGTTACCAACCTATGTTGCTCGGAAGACTTCATCAACATTCTATGTAAGTCAATAACAAAAATCATTACTGAGAAATTTGAGAAAAAAGAATGAGAATCTTCAGGCTACTATAAAAAGCCAAACTGTTACATTTAACGGAATGTTGAAGAAACAAGAGCACTTCGAACAATATTAACGCAGCAAGAGCCTTCGAATCTATGGAGTGAAAGAAAAACGGGATGAAACTGTTTCCAGAGTGTTCTCGATATCTTCAATGAGAAAATGAAACTCAATATCGATAAATTGGATGTGGAGAGTTGCTATAGAATCGGAAAATTTGGTATAGACTCAAATCAGCCAATCATCGTCAAATTTTGAAGCAGATACCATGAGCATCTGGCCTACAACAATAAAAAGCTCTCATCATAAGGAAAGACCTGACGACTCCTGATCAGTTCAATATACTGAAAGCTGTCATGTCAAAAGTTGGGGTGAGTGGAAAAGTATGGACGAATTATGGAACAACTTTCATCAAGTTTTTCACTGAAGAAACCCACCGTAAAATAATATCCATGGAAGACCTAGATACATTCTAAATTGATTTTTGCATTACTCAATCATCTTTTGGCCTTTTTTTCATTTATTTGTTGTTTTTTTTTCTCATTACATATACCTAGATGATTTACAAATGCTTTCAATTCTACAAACAAACAAAAATTTGCAAAAAAATTTTTAATACAATAAACAGTGCCATGTGTGCAGTTCAGTCACACCCAACCAAATTGTGCTTGGTATTCTTATTATCGCTTTCCATTTGTTGTTTTTCTCACCTCATACTTTTTCATCCTTTTGGTTCAACCTGAGGTTTTCATAGGTACTCTCATTAAGAACGTGGCCGATGGAATTTTGCAAGTAGGTAATTTAAATACGAGGTCATTGTTGCCTTCACGGCGTGAAATCTTTCCTATCATGAATACGATGTTTTTCATATATGTGAATCATGGCTTACAAATAATATAAGTGACAATATGATTCATATAGAGGGTTATAGTTTATTCAGATTAGATCGTAGTACCAGAGGTGGAGGCTTCTGTATATTTCTTAGGGAAAAATTATTAAGTGAAAAAATTCATATTAATGGTGTTTCTTGTGAACAATTATGGATTAGAGTAACAATTCAAAGAAAAAGATAGCCTTTGGAGTAATATATAAGCCACCATCTCAGGACGATTCACATTTCATTGAGGAATTTGAAGACACTCTGGGTATTATTCACCCAACAGTTGATAAAATTATCTGTGGGCGTGACTTTAATATTGATTTCTTGAATTATGAGAACGTCAATGTTAAAATTTTTTCATCAGTTATACAATGTTCCGAAGTAAATTAGATAACTGAAACTACATCCACTCTTTCAGATGTGATCATAAGTGTCGAAGAATGGGTAATTGATGGAGGTGTCAGTGATTCAAGTGACATTTCTGATCATATGTAAGTGTACTGCAGAGTAAATGTTAGTGTACTGCAGATGAAGAGAAGTTAAAAATTCACGAATACAGAAGTTTCAAATACTTTAACAAAGATGATTCTGAGAGAGGCCTGAACAATATTCAATTTTTCTACATTTTCGATCGGGAGGCAGTTGATGAAAAAGTTGCATACTTAGTTAACTGTCTAACAAACCTTTTCGACAGGCATGCTCCCATTACGTCATAAAGGGTAACTAAAAGACCTGCTCCATGGTTAACAGGGACTACGAAAAAATTGATCTCAACGGGAGACAAAGCTTCAAACAAATACAGAAAAACAAAATCATTGTCTCATTTCCAGTTCTACAAAGATATGCGTAATCACACTAATCAGGGGAGAGGGACACTATGAAGAGGACACCCAGTTCTATTTATCCTTTCAATTCCAGAATATTGACCTCGCGGAATATCATATCAATCGTGATCTACTAGCTATTTTTGGTATTTCTCCAGCCCACAAGTGGATAGTCAATTTGAAAAAATCTGCCGCGATGATTTTCGGACAAAAAACTTGACTACACATTCGTGAAGATAATGACTTCCTACCTTATGAATCCGACAGAAAAAAATTAGGTTTGTGGCTTCATGTCAATGCTTGTTTCACGAGGCAAGTCAATCATCTGATTTAATCTTCTTATAACGTTCTCAGACAATTATTTGCAAATCGGGATTTACTCAATACTAAACTCAAACTCAAATTTCATGATTATCTTGAAAAAAAAAATCAACTGCAACAGTATTAATGGACCCGCCTTATAATAATATATTGATAAAAGTTTATTCCGACAATAAAGTAGTTTATATGTTCATACATATTCATAAAATATGGGTTTCATATTGAGTGAAAATAAACCAAGAATTCCTACGAAGCCTTTAAGACTGCACGTAACCATACGTGATTTTATGTAGAGTTTGTTACGGAATGTGAACACATATTTGCAAAATATTACAATTGAGACTCAAAAAAAGAAGAAAGTATGTATTCAAAAAACAGAATAAAAAAAAAATAAAAAAATTAAACAACCAATAAACAAAACAAAAATAACCTTCAATTGAATTTTCATTTCAATAATTTATTCATTGTCGAAAGTCAAATATTTCAGTTTATTGAAATATATCTTCAGTGGGGTATTTCGAGGGTTTTTTTGTCTATAATTTTCAATATATTTTTTAGTATATTGATGAGTTTTCATAGGAACACACGGGCGGAGCCACCACAACCGATGATCCATAATTCAGCCTTGATTGGACTGGTGCAAAATAAATAATTCTTTGTTGTTTTGTATATAGGATATTCACAAGTGATTTGAATTCATGCAGGACCGTTCTCAGTATTACAGTAACGTTATTTCGAGGTGAGACCATCTTAGGTGTTCGTCGATAGTTATTTCTGAGTATCTAATATAATTTACTTTTTTATTGAGAAATCGTCAATGAGAGATGTATGAGTAGCATTCTTTTGGTGCAAGTGAATATCATGAATTTAGTTTTTTTGGCATTCATAGTTAAAAGCTCATATTCCATATATTTTTTGATATTAGGAAGATCTTCTCCAGCTATTTCCATGTCTCAGCCTTGTATAGTACTACGGTATCATCGGCGAAACTTATAGTTTTTCTGGTACTATTTTATAACAAAATATTTTTCATATCTATTATGAACAATATTGGACCTAGAACAGTACCTTGTGGAACACCGAATCTCACCGAAGAATCATTGCTCATTTGATCTTCAATTTTAACAAACTGCTTACTATTTTCTATATACGGCCTCATTAGGTTGGTTTCGTCTAATGCTAATATCGTCCCCAACAATTGCGAGTGACTTAAAGTGTCGTAGGCTTTGGCTAGGTCTGAAAAAAAAACACGGATCGTGGAACGAACTTTATCTAGTGATTCATGATGATTTTGGATGTCAACAAAGAGATCTTCCCGAGGGAATTTGATTTGCTGCGCCTGCGACGCATTCAGAATAGATGTTTCGGTGTGTGCAAACATGACCATAAATCTTCTGATTTGGTGGAATCAGGTTCTCTACACCTGGAAAAGATCAAAACTTCACACCTATCAACCAATACCCAAACATTTCGATCACCTGCACTGAATTGGATTTACTTCTAATCTCCGCCTGAGCTTACTATTCTTGGATTGCGACTATTTTTCCAGGCACATAATTTTATTCTATGTATAAACATTGTAGTGTTTTTCTACTAGATTAAGATTAAAGATTGTATTTTTCAGTTTCATCAATTTGTATTGTGAAGGTTGAGTTTGGAAACAGCACAAGCTAACACTTCGCCTATTAAGGCCGATCAATAGAGATTTTCAGCCCTATTGATTCTGTGACAAAAATACTACAAAGAAACCGACTGTGCCATCATACGAAAGACGGTCCGTAGTTTCCAACTGGCATTGCTAAATATATTTTAAACATTTAAAAGCATTTTATGTTTTATTTTTTATTGTTTTTGACTTGTAACATGAAAAGTAATGGAGAAATCTCGATACTCTTGATGGACGAATTGTACAGAATCTGAATGCAGAAGGAATGAGCACAACTCGATCGTATTGTTAGCAACGGAAAAAAACAGGAAAAACTTGAAAAAATCAGCTTTTCCTAAAAAGTGATAACTCTTCCACTTTTGGAATTGTAGTCACCTTCCACGACATAGTAGTAATTGATATGCACTTTATGTGTGAGAAACTCAGGCGCTGTCGGATCATTAGTTTTGGCAAAATTGCAATCTGAATTTTTCAATTGCATCAGACCTGGATGCGTCACAGGTGGTCCGATTCCAATTTTCCAAAAAGATTCCAAGAGTAGAAGTTCAGTACTACAAAACGTTCATTTTGCGTTATAATGCTTCCCAACAGGTGAAAAATACTTGCAAACATGATCGAAAATGGGCGAGTGCGTGAAAGCAGCTGAGTAGTGGTGGTCGAGCATCAGAAGCGAGACGGCGTATGTATTGCAATATAAGCGCGCTGCACCCGTTAGGAATCTGCTACTCTACCCCCACTCCTGAGCCGCTTTCATGCACTCGCCGCTTTTCGGTCATGTTTGCAAGAATTTCACCTTTTTCGCAGCATTTGAACGCAAAATGAGAAAAGTCATTTTGTATTACTATACTTCAGCTCTCAAAATATTTCAGAAAAATTTAAATCGGATCACCTATGTCACATCCAGGTCTGCTGCAATAAAGTGCATAAAAAAATCAAATTGCAATTATGCCAAAACTAGCCTGAGTTTTTCACATATAAAGTACATATCAATCATCACTATGTCGTGGAGAGCCTGGTTCAAAACTTGGAAAATAGTGGTATTGAAAATGAAAAAAAAAAGATTTTTTCCGGTTTTTCGGGTTTTTCTCCGTTACTAATTATCCAATCGAGTTGTGCTAGGGCTCATTTTCTTCGCATTTTGATTTTCTACAATTTGTCCAGAGTATTGAGACTGCTCAATTATATTCCAAGTTACAAGTCAAAAACGATAAAAAATATAAAAAATGCTTTTAAATGTTTAAAACAAATTCAGCAATGACAGTTTGGAGTAGGAAACATAACAGGATATAACAACAGACCGTCTTCCGTGTGATGGTACAGTCGGTTTCCTGGTGGTATTTTTGTCACGAAAAAATCTCTATTTATTGGTCTAATGACTGTCTCTTCTCAAAGCTCAATACCCTTATGTGTTTTTTCACTAATGGTGAATAAGGGCGATTTATTATTATTATTATTGGAATCAAAAAGCCAAGTAGGCACAAAAGAGTAGATATCCTCAGGGAGAAATTTCGTGGTTTACATTTTTCAAAAGAAAAAAAAGTCATTTGGTATTTCTATAAGAGAAGAATAATTATCGTTTCTGTATGTCGTTCGATGATCTCATGGACTGGATAAACTCCTTGTCCTATACTACTAGTTTCTGTCAAGCAGAATTTTACTTACCTGTCCTCTCATAAGTTTTTGACTGGATATGGGTATCAATAGACTCGAAACTTTGTTCAATTTCGTAACATCGAATGTGGATGGGACTCTGTGCCTTTTTTATTCCTATGAAGTATACTCCGATCTTCAAACAATTTACTTTTTCACAAACTGATAATTTTCATAATTGAAATAATTACATCAATGTTAATTATATGATCAGTCAACAATGAAAGGTTTACTGATAGAATTTTATCAACTTTCTATAAAACGATTTGAACAGAATGATTGAGCAGTGGGAAGACTTATGTGGACAGTAATGGAGAATGTGACTTCATCACCAATATTGGGTATCAAACAGATAAAACCAAATTCATTCTTGGAACTTATCATTAGGATAATAATATCATATGCTTCGAATTCGATTATGTCCGACGAAGAAGCGTGGTTTTATTTGCGTTCGTAAATATTTTCCAAATTATCCAAGCAAACCAGTTTTGATATAATAAGAAATGATCCTACCTTGTGGTGAATGTTAGACTGAAAGAAGTACAAATATTAAGTTTTTTTTTCTAGTTCACTTCTGAAAGCTTGTTTGTTACATTCATGTCATTCGTTTTACTAGATATTCGAATAATATTTTTTTTGAAAATTATACTGTGATCTATAATAGGCTGTGATTTCAATACCTCCAAGTTCTTATTTGAAAATGTGAAATTATTTCCGAATTGTAGAATGACACCATTTTCTAGAAACCATGAAAAAGTATTTATACTCGGTACACACCACTGAGAGAAATAGTTTACAGAGTTTTCTAGAATATATTTTCCATTGGGAGAAATAACTCTGCATTATTTTCATTGTATACTGTATAGACTCGAAATGGAATTATTCAATGTAGAACCTTGAACGGCAACCGCTAACTTATAATTTTTTGGTTTTCCAGATTTACAAGGCATGTTTTTCCTATGGAACGTTTCTGAGAACAGTTGGCTTGAAAGAATAATGGTTCTTAAGTTGAGATGTGAACAACTCGTCACCAAATGATTTCAGAGGAAATCAGACCTTTTGCATACACTTCACGGATTTTTTTTCCAGAAGACATTAACTAACTCACTACTTCATTCAGAAGAGTTTGAGATTGATCGTTTTCCGATCGAATTTTGTGAAAACAGGATCCCACAGGAAAATGATACAGTTGTTCAGTAAATTCACGGCACAAACGTCACGAAATTATACTAAATAACAAAATGTATCTCATAACTTGAAGTTGTTTTTTGTTACATCCGCCAATTCCTTCGAACATAATTCATTCGAAAACTCAACATTGCAAGGGTTCAGTTCGAATAGACGAATCCTTCAGCAATCTTATCATATAAATAACCGTCAGCGTCAATGAAAGGATTCGGGTTTCTTTCATATTTGTGGATGATAAAAATGTATAATTCCCACATGGAAGATGAAAATGATAATGTTGTGTTTGAATATGGTTTCTTTTTTTCGAAAACTACGCCCCATTTCACCAACAAGCTCTTTTAGTGATCTGATCGACCAGGATACACTACGACCTTCTCACTAAAGATTGATACAAAAGTGATTAACTCTGCCTGATTTTGGTTCGATAACTGATTTGGAAGCAATTCTATTAGAAACAGAAGTAGCTATTGTGCTTCCCAAAATCCATTTGAACCTCATTATAATCTAATCTGTCGTGATCCCTAGTCAAATCGAATGATCCGCAGTGTGATACTCACAACTGAAAGATTTGATGGGGATCTATCAACTTCCAGAACTGGTAATTCCATGGAAATATAGATTTTTCTCATGTTCTTGACGGTGATATTCATGAAATATCTGAAAATTGATATTAACTCATCTCATTTCCCAAGTGGATTACGTTGAGCAAAAATATAGCACCACACAAAAACCTCCAAATTCTATAGAAGTTCTGGTGATGGATGAGTCGGATAAAATCAGTACAGATGCATTCATTTCCAAAGAAGCCTTACATATCAAAGCATTGTTAGTTGATGAATAGTTCTAGTGCAAAATCAGTAATTTTTCCAAGTTCTACATGAGAAATTTGAAGATCGATTCTGATCATTATGGATTGAGGGATATCAAAAAATAGACCACCCTAATAAACATGCTTCAGTTTGTTCCTTGGAAATGAAAGCGGCTTCTAACAACTCAAGGCCGAAAGTGAGAGCTGTATCGATCGAAGAGCCACCCCAGCCAGAAACACAAATTGGCACCATAAAGCAGATGTTCAGTGAAATACCAGAAAAATTGGAACCCAGGAAGAGCAGCGCTACTTACCAGTCAAGAGAAAACTGCTTCAGATAGGTAGGAGCATAGTACCATCACGATGGTCATCACCTGCTAGGACACCCCCACGTTCCTACTCACCAACGAAGACTGGACCATCTGGAGAGTTCTCGGACAGATACCCTGATTTTCTTTTGGTGGAGAGTAGCAAATAATGGAATGTGGAGGAAAATAATTTATTTTAATAACACCATCCGAAAAGGGTTGCTTTGCGAAATTGCGGTTAGCCAAAACTGTCAGGATACCTGACTTGTATATCTAGAAGATGTCATGATTATGGATTTTTTTTTTCAAGAACATCTGGCCAATCTGCGTGGATTTTCTGGTCGTTCAAAGGGTGCCAAAATCAAGCTGAATCTTCAGGAGTGTTCCCTATATTCCAGAAACGAGTGTATTTCTTGGGCCTAGAGTCTCCGCAGAGGGGATTCAAACAAACACGTCGAAAATGCAGGCTATTCGGGACTAGCGGGGACCAACAGATAAGCATAAAGTGAGAAGATTCCTAGGCCTGTATACATATTACCGTTGTTGTGTGGAAATAGTTGCAGACATCGCAGCCCCCCTGCATGAGTTGGAAATAGATCGAGTCAACTCCAATTGGTCTAGCGAATGTGATAGAGCTTTCTGCAAGATGGAGGCAGCGCTTTGTGGCATTGCCAGCGTATTGAATGCCACGAAGGAGTGCCATATTAGACGCACGTGACTGAAGACCAGTGGACTACCACACACATGAGACAGGACCAGGATCCAAACTAGAGATTACCTACATTGGAACGAGGACGGAATTTGTAGACCCTTCTGGGGATATATTTCGGACATAGATCCCATTGTCAAGGCAATGAGGACACAATGGGATTCCCTGGTTGTTGAAAATGGCTTAATTAAACGGGTATGGAGGGACGTCAATTCCTCAATTGGTTCTGCCCAGGAAGAGGATAGGTGAAGTCTTGGAGAAAATTCACGGGGGGAAATCAGGGAGCCAATAAGACCTTGGACAAGATCCGGCAGAGGTTTCACTGGGTTTACAGGAAACCGATCCAAACTAGAGATTACCTACATTGGAACGAGGACGGAATTTGTAGACCCTTCTGGGGATATATTTCGGACATAGATCCCATTGTCAAGGCAATGAGGACACAATGGGATTCCCTGGTTGTTGAAAATGGCTTAATTAAACGGGTATGGAGGGACGTCAATTCCTCAATTGGTTCTGCCCAGGAAGAGGATAGGTGAAGTCTTGGAGAAAATTCACGGGGGGAAATCAGGGAGCCAATAAGACCTTGGACAAGATCCGGCAGAGGTTTCACTGGGTTTAATGTCGAATCGATGTTGAAATCTAGTGCAGTAGTGAGATGAAAAAATACAACGTAGGTGCACTATTCGAACGGATTGCCATTGATTTTCTGAAACGAACGATGGCAACGAATACATCCTCGTTGCTTTCGACTATTTCAGCAAGTGGGTAGAAGCCCATGCCATTCTGGACCAGGAAGCATCCACAGTAGCTAGAACCACAACGCTTCACCTCCACTCAGATGTCATGGTTGGAAGTTTCAACCAAACTGTGGAAGAGCATCTTTCCAAGGTAGTGGAAAAACATCATAAGGACTGGGACATACCCCCTCCACTATTCATGATAGCATACAGGGCAGCCGTCCACAATTCAACCAAGCTTACCCCGGCTAGCATTATTGTCAGATGGGAACTTCGATTACCTTGTGACTTGGTGTTCGGATCACCAGACACCCAAGAGTACACGACTATGCAGATAAACCAGAGAACAGCCAGTTGAAAATCCACGAAACAGCTCGGTAGAAGTCAATTCTGGCCGGTGACAGGTGGATATATATATATATATATATATATATATATATATATATATATATATATATATATATTGTTATGTTAGGAAATGTTTATAAAATAATGAAACTGATAATTCATTATTATTATTAGGTATTTGAGTTATGGTGGTTCATGCTAAGTTGGTTTTACAATTTTTCTATACTTTTTACTGTACTAGAACCTCATACCATGTTCTAGTCAACACATATATATCAAAAAGTCAGTACTGAAGTATCTCTATTGTCATGAGTATGTTATCAACAATACATTCAATTTGTACAAACAATAAAAATAATATGGAAATTTAAATTCATGAAAAAGACTTTGTATCTCAAGTAGATGAAATGGTATACAAGTTGAAACATCCTGTATGGTAAATCATATCAGGAGGAAACCCAACATCGAGATGTCAAAAACAATATGCGGCAAATAATAAGATATAAAAATAATGAGAACAGTAAAATGTCAAATATGAATTTTAACCAAAGTTGTACATATAATATAAGAACTAGAATTATATATTGTGAATGAAATCATAAGAATAGGTGAGAATAGAATAGAAAGTGGGAATACATTTGTGACGATAAACAAAATGTGTGTGTTGCCAAGAGGAAATGTAACAAGCTTTGGGAGATAAGAAATTGAGGCAAAAAACGAAACCACGTACCAATTTTGGGAGAAAAATTATAATAAAATATAATGAAAAAACAAGCAAAACTATCTTTAAACATTATACAACTAATTCAGATATGAATATGAAAATAAACAAACATGAAAAAGCCATTCACCTTATTGAGATAACAAAAGTCCAGTCCATGCCATTGACAGTAACAAAAAAGAGGCTTTTTGCAGTGTAGCTGCACTTGTCCAGTGAACACGAACACTTCCAAGAGGCAGGATAATACCACAAACGAAGAATAGCAGGTATTTCAGAAGCAGAACTAAATAAAGTGCAACGTATCAGGTCCAGACACTTATTGATCTTATTGATCACTTATGTCATTTCATTTGAATATTTAATGGTTTTTCCCATTCTCAGAGACCGTTAATAACATTGGAACGTTTATTTACTAAGTATCCATCACACATAAACCAGTTTTACCATGTCACATCACTGTTCTGAGTAGATAAGTAAGATTTCGTAGAGTTGGTCAATTTCAAGGATTTACTTCAATAAAAACAACTATTTGACAATTTTTCTGCATTCTTTGTTCATCTATTGAGCACCTAATCATATTCTTTCCACAAAATAGCACCTTTGACATCAAGCAGCGCACCAGGTTGGCACTACTGAATCCTGTCATGAGAATAGGATGACTCATGCTCCATAGGCGCACCGACTGGGCTGGGATAAGGTAAAAAGAGTGTTGAAAAACAATATCGGAGTTTCATTACTGTTATGATAGGTATTTATTTTCAAAATTATTAAATAAAAAAGGAAATCACTAAAACAATTTACCATAACAAATATCTCATGATGACTAGTTGTTATTCAAAAAATAAGATAAATACCAATAACAATCATTATTAAAATAACGATCAGCCAATAACAGCAACGTTGGGCGATAACAATAATGCGGAGCTGAAGTGCCAGAATAATTAATGGAAGAAAGTGTAAATTTTATAGAAATTGAAAAGAACAACATTTGTTCAAAATCGAATATATTGTCACATGAAAAACGACTTTTGGTACCATATAGTGTGCACTGACAGCTCTAGAATATCAAGCTGAGGAGCTAACAAGTTCCACAGTTTCATGCACGGGTTATGTTTCCAGATTTACACTTTCCCGTCCAAGCAAAATCAATGTAGTCGAATAACGGTCTCCGCTCACCTCCTATGATCATTCACGGTTGTATTTCAGTCGAAATTCCTCGATATTTTATATAGTGCACGGTTAAGTCCATTTGTATTTGTAGGATTTCACTCCGTTCATTATGATTCATGTCAAATGAATTCCGTCGATAAAATAAAAATCTTTTTAAGGTGAATTCTTCTCATTGGCTCGGCGTGTTTCGCTCATAAATGTTCTCGCCGCGCCACAGTGAAGGAGGTGTAAGAATCAGACGGGTTAACCCATAGAGAAACTAAAAATAAAGAGAGTTGCCAAACCTGCAGTAAAAGTTGGCACCACGTTTAGACAGTGGCGACATATCTCGCAACTGGCCGAACTAAGTACAGTTGGTAAAACCGATTGAGATAAGGCGGGTTTTTCAAATGTGTTACTTTTATATGATTGATATGGTATATATTTTATAAGTGATCGATTTGCCATTCTTGTATTCCATATTATCATATGAAATACAGGAATGGCAAATCGATCACTAATAAAATATATACAGTAATCGATTCGTAGAATCTGTTAGTTCGTTCGTGGTTAAAATAAAGTTTCAAAGTAAATCTTTATTTCATGATATCAAGAACAAAATTAAAGATCTTATAAAAAAACAAGAATAATAAGTTGAACACTATAAAAACACATTTTATTGTATCTAGGACAAGGTACAACTAGACAAAACAATAATAAAACTCCGAAACACAACTAAATTAAAAATATTCTTCAGTCTTCATCAAATCAACCAAAATAAAAACAAATTACATTTACAACAAACCTTCAATAATTTTGTTCATTTATTAGCACAAAGGAGAACGAGTAGGTATACTTAACAAATACTCCAGTTTGATGATAATCTTCGTACTTCCTCAAATGGTGATAGGAAATGGAAACTGATGGAGTATCAGTTTGTGAAAAATGTCTGCAACTGATGGATGGAAATAAGTATGAGTTTGTGAAAAGCAGCTTATATTTTACCTTGTGAAAGAATATTTCGAGGAATTTCAGCGTCAACTCGAATAACAAAACATTCCATTTTCGACGTTGGGTTCATAATTCAAGTCCATAGTATAATTTCTATAATTAATTTTTCGATGACAATTAACAGTAGAATTATTCTGAAATTATTACGTGGTTTGTCATTTTCTGACAAATGTCGAAATTGGAAAATTATCATGTCAGTCGTCTTTGATTGCGGACAGCGCCTCCATGCGCGACTGGCCGTACCAAAAACTTGGTGGTCAAGATCGCCAATGTTTCAAACAGTCTCTTTATTTTTAATTTGTCTATGGGTTAACCGAAACAAACTATTCGAGGGGGTATTAGTTCACTGATGCGGAGTATTGCTCGGAGCGCAAGAAGGTTTCGTGAGTCGTTCGTTGTTCGAATTAGTTCTGGGATGCCAAGAATAACCGTTCCATGCCTAGAGTAATTGAACTCACCCACTACAACCGGCGATTCAAGGCGACTCGGCTTGACAGTTTCCGTATGCGCAGTAACCAATCTGCCTTTCAAGTATTTTTTCAGAAGAGTTTATGCGACTGTGGCTCATCAAAAAATATACGAAGAAAAGCCTCATGAGTGTAGGAGTCAAAATGACTTTCTTTTGGTTGAATGCTGCTTGGGGGTTCATCACCCTAATAGCCCATTCCCGGTGGACGGTAAAAGGCCATTCCTGGTGGAAGGTGAGAGTTATTCATTTAAGTAGGGATGAATTTCACAGCAATCTGGTATAACAGATTTGCTGGCCTTTTTCGGCATGCTTGAGGCTCGGCGTATGGACGGCATTGGCGAGTGATTGTCTGCTCCTGCGCTTCTACGTTTTAGAACTTTTGAAAGGGCCCGGAGACCAAAGGCTACTTGCGGCTGAGCATCAGGGGTACCTGTCTGATTTCGCAGCGTCCCTCGCAGGTTCCCGGTTGGATCTAGGACGGTAGGAGACAAGCCTAGATTAGCAGGCAAGGGTAACGCAACCAACATCTTCACCCTTGAAGTACTCCCAGTTGTCCTGGCGGTCGAAGCAACGAGAAATCCCTGAATACCTGTATAGTAGCAATAAGGTTTGATCTGCACCCTTTATTCATTGCCAGCAGAGGCTCTGAACACCACATTAATTCTCAATTAGGTATCAGTTAACACTTATCACTTGAAAATCTCAATTTTCGGTTTTAATATTGAATGTTACAATTTGTTTAATGGACTATCAGTGTTGTACAAATGAGAAGTCTCGCATAAACATGTGAACTCATATATTGGCCACTATAGGGGGGAATTAAGGATTTTCATGTAATTGATTTAGGTTCATTCTTCAGACATTCAATAATACAGTATACCGTAACGGTCAGTATGTCATCGACAAGGTATAGAATAAATAAATAGTAGTGCAGTTCATTGTAAACTTTTCCTTGTATCATTTAATTCCTCAGTTTCGACTGAAATTAACTGAGTGGCAAAGCCCCGCTCTTCTAACGAACCCACACCCAGCTCCCAAACAATAGAGCTGCCGTGCCTATAACGTAGATCATCATTCTTTGCCATCCGAATATATTCATTTTCGAGAAAAACGTTACACGGGGAAAATATAAAGTTGCCGTTGTAGAATTCTTGCATTGACATATTTGTATAAGTGTGGAAAAAATGGATTTGAGAGAAGGTAAAAAAGTTGGTTTGGAAGAAGGTGCAGAAGGTAGAGAGAGGGATGATCAGGAACAGGGAGAGAGTGAGAGGGAGTGAAACACAAAGTGAAAGAACAGAAAAATGACACAACAAATTATGGAACAACAAATTATGGCATTCTCAAAAGAAAACTCAGCAAAAATGGTAGAGAAAATAGAAAGAGAATATGAAAATTCAGTAAAAATGGAAGAAAAAATGGAAAGTATGAAAACTGAAATGGAAGGAAGTATGATAGAGGATTTTAATGAAAATTCAGTAAGATTGGAAGAGAAAATAGAAAGAGTGAATAAAAATTCAGTGAGAATGGAAGAAAAAATGGAAAGTATGAAAAATGAAATGAAAGAACGAATGAAAGAGAATATAAAAGAAAATTCAGCAAGAATGGAAAATAAAATAGAAAGTAGAAGGGAATGAGAGGAAGTATGGGAAAATAAGAAAAAAATGATATAATCAAAGAAAATATGGAAACAATGGAAAGTAGAGTACATGTGAAATTAGAAGTAAGTGAGAAGGAATTTTTTGAAATGCACACACAACTAGAAACAAGAATAGAGCAATATAATGGAGAATTTTATGTATCTATCACTCAAGAAATACCCACTATTAACAATCAAGTAGAACAAAATGACAAACAAATGAGAGATATCACAATAGATATCAGAAGTTACAAGTGTTTATCAAACATAAACCACTTTTACCATTTCACATTACTGTTCTGAGTACATAAGTTAGATTTCATAGAGTAGGTCAATTTTAAGGATTTACTTCAATAAAAACATTCAATTGACGATTTTTCTGCATTCTCTGTTCATCTATTGAGCACCTAATCATAATCTTACCACAAAAAAGCACCTTTGACATCAAGTAGCGCACCAGGTTGACACTACTGAATTCTGCCCTGAGAATAAAGATGACTCATACTTCATAGGCGTATCGACTGAGCTGGGATAAGTTGAAAAGAGTATTGGAAGAGGGTAAGATAACATAGCCGGAGTTCCATTACTGTTATGATAGGTATTTATTTTCAAAATTATTAAATGAAGAAGAAAATCACTGAAACAAATTTACCATAATACATATTTTATGATGACTAGTTGTTATTGAAAAAATAAGATAAGTTACCATAACAATCATTATTATAATAACGATTAGCCAATAACAAATAACAAATCTAAATATAATAAAGAGCCTATCACAACAATATATATATATATTTTTTATGAAGAAGAAAAACACGAAGTCGTCTCCACAATATAATATTAAAATCGATTAGGTCAATACCATCGATTATTGAACATGTTTCGAACCTCTATAGGTTCATCTTCAGCATATATAAAAGTATTCTACAATGAAAGAAGAACAAAGACTTAGTTACATGGGTAATATGATACGATAAGTGCTACTTACATGGAGAAGAAAAAAAAAAAAAGGTAATATGATACGATAAGTGCTACTTATGCATACCCCTTTCAAGGGGTGCGTCCCATACTTGAACTTGGGAGGGCCGAAAACTTCAGCCGATACAAAATAATTCGAAGCCATGAGGAAAACAACAAATGCAATGGCGGTGATTGACAGCACATAAAGAGCCAACCATCTGTCAGACTGAATTGTCGAACCTAGCCATGGAACGACGACAAGAGAACTCCATGCACGGAACAAAATTGAACTAGATGTAAATCAAAACCAAAGTGGTAACTATACCATGCGTAGAGCTCAGATGTCACCTATCCATATTTACAAATTTATATATATCCATAAGAGTAAAACAATTATGTATCAAAATAAAGAACAGTATGTATATGACAGACTGGTTATTACAACAAAACAACCCGAAGTGCAACTTGTACTGAAAAAGGAAAACACCACAGAGCAAACAGGAATGGCCCTGTCCAAACGAACGAATGCACTATGACGTAGAACAATTGGTTTATCGGAGATCAAGGAAGGAAAAAGTTCTAATGAAATGTAAGAGAATTAAAAAACTTACGACAATCAAACTGTACTTGTTCGTTTAAGGAAATAATACTCGGATTGTTTATGACCCTTTTGGCAAACATGTAAAATATCTAAATCAGTCTCTATATCAAAAGTATGGTTGTAATTAAGAATATGGTTAGCGAATGAACTTTTGGTATTATAATCCTCTATGTGTGGGTTTCTAGAACTCTCAATCAGTTTAACATGTTCACCAACTCTTGTTTTTATTTTTCTACCACTCTGACCGACATATTGGGCAGCACAATCGGTCTGTGAACATGAAATTCTGTAGACTCCTGATTTGTGGGAGAGAGGTACTTTATCTTTAGTATTGACTAACATTTTGGAAATAGGATCCGTAGTATAAAAGGAGAAATTGATATCATTACCGAAACGTCTGAAAATATTCAAGATATCAAGAGAAACTTTGCCTAAATAAGGAATAGAACAATATTTGTTAGTTTTTTCGATCGGAACTAAACTTCGATGGAGGGATTTGATTAGATGTTTGTCACGAATTCTGTTGATTAAGTAGGGGGGGAAACCATTGTTGTGACCTATTTGTTTAATAATATTCCATTCAATATTGAAACTTTCAGGGGCCAGAGGGATATTAAATAGTCTATGGCAAAGAGAGTTAAACGCTGCGAATTTATGGGAATTAGGGTGGCAAGAAGAAAAGGGGATTACTGTATCTGTATGAGTTGGTTTCCTATAAATCGAAAAATCAAATTTAGAATCGTTGATATTTAACATTAAATCTAAAAAAGGGAGAGAATTATTTTTAGCTATTTCCATAGTAAATTTTATCGCGGGGTGTAAGGAGTTTAAAAATTCTAACAACAGATTTACTTCTTGAAGATTCCCATTGAAGAGAACAATGCAATCATCCACATATCTGTACCAAAAACTTATTTTGTGAAATAAAGGAAAGAGTTTGAGGTTATGTTCTAAATCAGACATAAAAATTTCTGCTAGAAGTGGGGACAAATTACTACACATAGCTAGGCCAGAATTTTGTGCAAAGAATTCATTGTTAAACTGAAAGAAGTTTTGTTGTAAAACAGTGTTCAAAAGGCTGCATAAATTGAGGACATGAAAAGAAAGAACATCTGCCTTAAATAATAGCTCTCTTACTAACCTGATACAGTCTTCAGGGGGGACACTAGGAAACAAATTAACCACGTCGAAAGACAACAAAATAGAATTTGGTGGCACTACAACATCTTTGATTTTTTGAGTGAGTTCAAATGAATTCAACAAAGAAAGAGGATTATGAAAATGGGTGATCTCTTTAATAAGGGAATTTAACCAAGAAGCTTATTTAGATAATGGAGTGTTACAATAAGAAACAACTGGTCTGATGGGGATATCATCCTTATGTATTTTGGGTAAACCGTAAAGCAAAGGGGTGGCGGGGTTCATGGGGGTAAGTTTAAACTTGGAAGAATTGTAAAATTTGATCGTGTCAATGCATATATTCAAGGTGTCAATCACCGCCATTGCATTTGTTGTTTTCCTCATGGCTTCGAATTATTTTGTATCGGCTGAAGTTTTCGGCCCTCCCAAGTTTAAGTATGGGACGCACCCCTTGAAAGGGGTATTCCCATTTTCCCAATTGGTCTACGTTATAAACATGGGAATTATATAAAAATTTTAGTAACATTAACCTACAAAACTAATTTTTTTTTTTTGAATTTTTTCATCTCCATAATACTTTTATATATGCTGAAGATGAACCTATAGAGGTTCGAAACATGTTCAATAATCGATGGTATTGACCTAATCGATTTTAATATTATATTGTGGAGACGACTTCGTGTTTTTCTTCTTCATAAAATTATACCACTCCACTTCGAGATACAATGGACTTCTACCATGGCTAGGTTCGACAATTCAGTCTGACAGATGGTTGGCTCTTTATGTGCTGTCAATCACCGCCATTGCATTTGTTGTTTTCCTCGTGGCTTCGAATTATTTTGTATCGGCTGAAGTTTTCGGCCCTCCCAAGTTTAAGTATGGGACGCACCCCTTGAAAGGGGTATTCCCATTTTCCCAATTGGTCTACGTTATAAACATGGGAATTATATAAAAAAATTTAGTAACATTAACCTACAAAACTAATTTTTTTTTTTTTGAATTTTCTCATCTCCATGTAAGTAGCACTTATCGTATCATATTACCCATGTAACTAAGTCTTTGTTCTTCTTTCATTGTAGAATACTTTTATATATGCTGAAGATGAACCTATAGAGGTTCGAAACATGTTCAATAATCGATGGTATTGACCTAATCGATTTCAATATTATATTGTGGAGACGACTTCGTGTTTTTCTTCTTCATAAAATTATACCACTCCACTTCGAGATACAATGGACTTCTACCACAGGTTACTTAATGCTAGTCGAGCAACTTTAGTCCAGTTCTACAAGAAGCTTCTACTTCAAAGGAAGACCACTAACTTAGACATTTGGTTTAATAGTGAATGCCTTCGCCGTAATTTGATCCCAGGGTACGTAGTTGTCAGGTCCAAATCGTTGAGTAATTCTTCAAGAACAGCTGTTAGCAGGGCACAACGTCTATGGATAAAACTTGAAATCAAACACCACTACGTTAGACTCGCCGATATCAATGTAAAACTCTTCTGGTTGTACAGCAAACTTACTCCCTTTATCCATAGTTTGGAACTTGATCAGTTGCATTCTTCCTTTTTGGATATTGTGGAAGATCAAGGTAGGAAAAAGTTTTATATTTTGAAAAATGAACTCAATCGCCTGAATTGTTCCCTAAACGTTCAAGATAGGTCTCTTCTCACTGATAGTAATCAAAAATTTTCCAATCATGTTTTTCATAAAAGAGTTTTAAACCTTTCTTCTTTCAATGATTTCTCTGAAAATGAAATGTCTTTCCTCAATTATGGACTTAAATATAACATTAATAAATACAACAATAAACAAAATTATAAGCTTTTGGCAGTTGAATGTGAAAGGGTTATTGAAACATACAATCTCAACAATAAGGATTTTATTAGAAGTGATATTTCTAGATCTCTCAACAACAACTTTTCACTTCTCAATTCTGGATCTAATTTTAATTCAGACTTTCAAATTGGCAAAAATATTTCCAAAAAAATTTCTGAGAATCAACTAGTGGTCACTAAGGCCGATAAAGGTAATTGCATAGTTATATTAGATAGAGTTGATTATAATAACAAAGTTACCCTTCTTTGAGTACAGATAGTTTCTCCAAATTAACTTTAGACCACACCAATAGATTTTTCAATAGCATGAAGGTCACCTTGAATATATGCATTGACACGATCAAATTTTACAATTCTTCCAAGTTTAAACTTACCCCCATGAACCCCGCCACCCCTTTGCTTTACGG
The DNA here is from genome assembly GCA_018342105.1 of Gonioctena quinquepunctata. NCBI lineage: Eukaryota > Metazoa > Arthropoda > Insecta > Coleoptera > Chrysomelidae > Gonioctena > Gonioctena quinquepunctata. The sequence goes on along the minus strand of JAFIRS010003700.1, from coordinate 15,461 downwards.
TTTACCCAAAATACATAAGGATGATATCCCCATCAGACCAGTTGTTTCTTATTGTAACTCTCCAGTATCTAAATTAGCTTCTTGGTTAAATTCCCTTATTAAAGAGATCACCCATTTTCATAATCCTCTTTCTTTGTTGAATTCATTTGAACTCACTCAAAAAATCAAAGATGTTGTAGTGCCACCAAATTCTATTTTGTTGTCTTTCGACGTGGTTAATTTGTTTCCTAGTGTCCCCCCTGAAGACTGTATCAGGTTAGTAAGAGAGCTATTATTTAAGGCAGATGTTCTTTCTTTTCATGTCCTCAATTTATGCAGCCTTTTGAACACTGTTTTACAACAAAACTTCTTTCAGTTTAACAATGAATTCTTTGCACAAAATTCTGGCCTAGCTATGGGTAGTAATTTGTCCCCACTTCTACAGAAATTTTTATGTCTGATTTAGAACATAACCTCAAACCTTTCCTTTATTTCACAAAATAAGTTTTTGGTACAGATATGTGGATGATTGCATTGTTCTCTTCAATGGGAATCTTCAAGAAGTAAATCTGTTGTTAGAATTTTTAAACTCCTTACACCCCTGATAAAATTTACTATGGAAATAGCTAAAAATAATTCTCTCCCTTTTTTAGATTTAATGTTAAATATCAACGATTCTAAATTTGATTTTTCGATTTATAGGAAACCAACTCATACAGATACAGTAATCCCCTTTTCTTCTTGCCACCCTAATTCCCATAAATTCGCAGCGTTTAACTCTCTTTGCCATAGACTATTTAATATCCCTCTGGCCCCTGAAAGTTTCAATATTGAATGGAATATTATTAAACAAATAGGTCACAACAATGGTTTCCCCCCCTACTTAATCAACAGAATTCGTGATAAACATCTAATCAAATCCCTCCATCGAAGTTTAGTTCCGATCGAAAAAACTAACAAATATTGTTCTATTCCTTATTTAGGCAAAGTTTCTCTTGATATCTTGAATATTTTCAGACGTTTCGGTAATGATATCAATTTCTCCTTTTATACTACGGATCCTATTTCCAGGATGTTAGTCAATACTAAAGATAAAGTACCTCTCTCCCACAAATCAGGAGTCTACAGAATTTCATGTTCACAGACCGATTGTGCTGCCCAATATGTCGGTCAGAGTGGTAGAAAAATAAAAACAAGAGTTGGTGAACATGTTAAACTGATTGAGAGTTCTAGAAACCCACACATAGAGGATTATAATACCAAAAGTTCATTTGCTAACCATATTCTTAATTACAACCATACTTTTGATATAGAGACTGATTTAGATATTTTACATGTTTGCCAAAAGGGTTCTCTACTCAATTTTCTTGAAATATTTGAGATCAATGCCGTCATAAACAATCCGAGTGTTATTTCCTTAAACGAACAAGTACAGTTTGATTGTCGTAAGTTTTTTAATTCTCTTACATTTCATTAGAACTTTTTCCTTCCTTGATCTCCGATAAACCAATTGTTCTACGTCATAGTGCATTCGTTAAAACTAGTCTGTCATATACATACTGTTCTTTATTTTGATACATAATTGTTTTACTCTTATGGATATATATAAATTTGTAAATATGGATAGGTGACATCTGAGCTCTACGCATGGTATAGTTACCACTTTGGTTTTGATTTACATCTAGTTCAATTTTGTTCCGTGCATGGAGTTCTCTTGTCGTCGTTCCATGGCTAGGTTCGACAATTCAGTCTGACAGATGGTTGGCTCTTTATGTGCTGTCAATCACCGCCATTGCATTTGTTGTTTTCCTCATGGCTTCGAATTATTTTGTATCGGCTGAAGTTTTCGGCCCTCCCAAGTTTAAGTATGGGACGCACCCCTTGAAAGGGGTATTCCCATTTTCCCAATTGGTCTACGTTATAAACATGGGAAATTATATAAAAATTTTTAGTAACATTAACCTACAAAACTAATTTTTTTTTTTTTGAATTTTTTCATCTCCATGTAAGTAGCACTTATCGTATCATATTACCCATGTAACTAAGTCTTTGTTCTTCTTTCATTGTAGAATACTTTTATATATGCTGAAGATGAACCTATAGAGGTTCGAAACATGTTCAATAATCGATGGTATTGACCTAATCGATTTTAATATTATATTGTGGAGACGACTTCGTGTTTTTCTTCTTCATAAAATTATACCACTCCACTTCGAGATACAATGGACTTCTACCACAGGTTATATATATATATATATATATATATATATATATATATATAAATCCACCTCAATTTTGTATAATTGAGAATGCTAAGAAAGTAACTTGCACCACATTTCATGTGCTTTTCACTTATCTACTTCATTCAATGAATGAATAAATGATAAAAAGACATTTTTCAACCCATGACGTGCAACTCTTTGTCAATTGTAATCATTGATCCATAATCCAGACACTGTACAGATCAGGTCTACGGCGAATATACTCCAACTCCGTGTATTCTCGTTTTTTCATCAAGATATTCCATTTATACTTTCTTACAGTGATTGCTGTTGTCATTATAAACAAACAGGAGCTACACTTTTTCTATTAGATCCCGTATGTAGTTTTTCTGGTAAAAAATCTCACCCCAAGTCGACTAATAACGACGCCCTGTATTATTAAATCCACTCTGTGTCATCTCCCAGTGAGCATATAACTTCAAAATACTCTAGTGCGTAGATAGAGCCGGAGCGAAACTTCGAATTGAAAAGTTGTCATAAAGCAAAGAGAGAATCCTTTGTTCGGGAGATCCCTTTTTCCACATTTTCCAGCATTGTGAGACCTGTGAGAGAATTGATCGAGCTAGAATTGAAAAAATCGACGAAAAAACATTGGTTTGTGAAATATATCGAAGAACTTTTTGTCACACGAACGAAACGGTGGAAATATTTCATTTTACTTTTTCGATCTCAAAAGTAAATGGAGAAGGGGGCCATTTCCTAGAATAACCTGCCTAATTATCATTTCTTTTGACGTGAAAGAAAGGAACATTCGTACACGAATGAAGGAGCGTAATTCAGAAATTAATCAACAGATCTGCCAAATCATTATCGTAGCGTATTCTTGTCACATTTCTCGAAGGTGAAATCCATCTTCAATTAATGTTTCTCAAATGAGAAAGCCATATCATAATATCGCTAATTGGAAGAGTTGTATATACAAATTTGGGAATGATCATGAATATCTTTGTTGAGAGTGAAGTTCAGCAATTTCATAATGAGCCTAAAAGTTCTCAATTCAAAATCATTTATTGAAGTGGCACTTTACCACAAAGAAATGTTACTCAACTACCGTGACTTTTAATGAAACACAGTTTGACAGACAATTGTTTATTTGAATATTATATATATATATATATATATATATATATAGATAATTAGAGAAATTTGTTACGAATCCAAGAGAGCCCACCATCCGCCTACAGCCTGTTTCATGGTTTCCCAATCATCAGGACGGCTTGTGGGCTCTTTCAAATTCGTCAAATATCTCATAGTGTCAATACCTATCGGCAAGTACAAAATGTAAAAAGCATCAAATTATAGATAGTGACTCCGATAATCTGTTATCGTGGGATTTTTATGGACACGAAATTTCGTGCACATTAATAGGTCACCAACAGATGTCAGCATAGGCCAATCCACGACACCAATAGTCATATTCCTAGTGCGTTCTGAGTAACGCAAAACGAATAACGAGAATAAGAGCAATTTGTTACAAATCCAAGAGAGCCCATCATCCGCCTACAGCCTGTTTCATGGTTTCCCAATCATCAGGATGGCTTGTGGTCTCTTTCAAATTCGTATAAAATATCTCATAGTGCTGATACCTATGGGGTGAGGCCAAGAAGGGATAACATAATACCACTTGGCAAATGCTCCACGATATTCCAAGCTGAAACACATGCTTCCATGATATGCATTCAAAAGAATCTAGAAAGTGGTTATAGGAAAACACACATAATTCTATCTAACAGTCAAAGAGCTATCAAAGCACTCAACTCTATACAGATAAAGTCTTAACTTGTCTGGGACTGCCTCCAGAACCTCATCGAGCTGTCAAAACACAACCTTGATGTGGGTGCCAGGTCATAGAGGCATTGAAGGCAACGTGAAAGCGGACCAGCTAGCTAAACAAGAGTCTGTGCATGGGATTAGCAAGAACCGATGCAGGACCCTGATCGACGAGTGGATAAAAAAAAGACACCAACAATATTGGGATCAAACTGTCGGCAAAGTCGAGGTAGGGCACCCAAACCGGACCCTGACGGCTGACCTCCTGAATCTGAACAGAACGAAGGCAGTCTGTTGACTGGACACTGCGGCCTAAGAAAACACTTTAACACCATGGGAGTACGCAGGGAAACCGTGGAGTGTAGGCTATGTGATAAAGAGGAGAAAACAGCCTTTCATATTATCTTCGACTATGACGCCCTAAGTAGAAGGCGACAAAGAACCTTTGGAGAGATCAGGCTACTAAACCTGATTGAAGTCACAAACCTGTTTTAATGAGGAACCACTGACGACAGAGTGATACAATAGACCCCAGCTGGTCGCAGTGTCAAGAGAAGCTAAGTGCCAACCCTGTCTCTGGCTCGTCAGATTTCAACCAACCAGCTAATACTTATCGGCAAGTACAAAATGTGAAAAGCATCAAATTATAGATAGTGACACCTATAATCTGTGCGGTGAAGCTTAGACCTGTTATCGTGGAATTTCACCGCACATATTATGGGTGTCACTATCTATAATTTGATGCTTTTCACTTTTCTGTACTTGCCGATAGGTATTAGCACTATGAGATATTTCATACGAATTTGAAAGAGACCACAAGCCGTCCTGATGATTGGAAAACCATGAAACAGGGTGAAGGCGTATGCTGGGCTCTCTTGGATTCGTAAGAAATTCCTCTTATTCTCGTTATTTGTTTTGCGTTTCTCAGAACGCACTAGGAGTTCGACTATTGGTGTCGTGGATTGGCCTATCTGTTGGTGACCTATCTGTTGGTGACCTATCAATGTGCACGAAATTTCGTGTCATTGAAATTCCACGATAACAGGTCCAAGCTTCACCGCACATATTATAGGTGTCACTATCTATAATTTGATGCTGTTCACATTTTTGTACTTGCCGATAGGTATTAGCACTTTTAGATATCTGATACAAATTTGAAAGAGACCATAAGCCGTCCTGATGATTGGGAAACCATGAAACAGGGGGTGGGCTCTCTTGGATTCGTAACAAATTTCTCTTATTCTCGTTATTTGTTTCGCGTTACTCAGAACGCACTGGGAGTACGACTATTGGTGTCGTGGATTGGCCTATGCTGACATCTGTTGGTGACCTATCAATGTGCACGAAATTTCGTGTCATTAAAATTCCACCATAACAGGTCTTAGCTTCACCGTACAGATTATAGGTGTCACTATCTATAATTTGATGCTTTTCACATTTTTGTACTTGCGGATATGTATTAGCACTATGAGATATTTGATACGAATTTGAAAGAGACCACAAGGCGTCCTAATGATTGGGAAACCATGAAACAGGCTGTAGGCGGATGATGGGTTTTCTTGGATTTGTAACAAATTTTTTTTATTTTCGTTTTTCGTTTTGATTCACTCAGAACGCAATAGGAGTACGACTATTGGTGTCGTGGATTGGCCTATGCTGACATCTGTTGGTGACCAATTAATGTGCACGAAATTTCGTGTCATTAAATTTCTACGATAACAGGTCTAAGCTTCACCGCACAGATTATATAGTTCTTTTTGTTGAAATATAGTTTTTGGAATTGTCAACTCGTCTATGCGTCTATGCGGGAATGAAAAATTTGGAAAAAGATAAATTTAGCAGTTGATGAACACTTATCAATGGACCTCGCAACGCATCAATGTGAAATTGGCTTTAGGTGAATTTGCTCGAATTTTTCATGTATTTCAGAAATCGTGATGCTGATCAAATGTCTCCATTGCACCACCGCTCTAAATTCGTCAGTTTAGATTATATAGGGTGCTCAAGATAACTTTCTCAAAATTTCAAATATCCATTGTGAAGAGACTTTTTCGAATATATAAACCAAATCGAGTATGCATCGATTGTTCATTCGGCCGATTTGAATACACAATGGAAAACAATGATTCCTGCATGTACAGACGATATACAGGGTGAGTCCAAAGATAGCAAGTTATTAAGAGATTTCAAAAAAATTTAACGATTTTATTCATTTTCAGATATTTTGTAGGATACCAATATCAATTGCGATTTATGATATAAGCATCTCCTGAATCAAATTGACATATCTTTCTTGTATTTCTCATGAAACTGCACCAGTCCTGCTTATTGATATATCCAAATTCCTGAAAATGCGGAAAAGTCGGTTACAAACTCGATCGTTCACGGTGATAGTTCACTCTGGAGATACATAAAATATACAGGGTGGATAAAAAACTAGTGACCTCTACTGATGATTTTCTTGAAGTAGTTATGATTGATATTGATGTCATTGAAGCATTTCCACCAATATGTGTTCGACACACATCTGTTGAAAGACTTTGAACCATTTTCTCTGGAATATTTTGAATGATATGTATAAATCTATATATACTACGAATAGTAGAACAACTCGAGTGAAGGTGAAAGAATTCCGAAAAATATTAAAAAATCAAACAAAATCATTGAATAACAATATTATAGGTAACTGACTGGGCTCATTGTTCATTAAAAAAATGTTCCGTACCTTTTGTATCACATTCGCGTAACAACAATCAATTTCTTGGAGAATTCCTAGATTCAAGATATATGTTGCATATGGAATTTCAGAATAAACCACAATCGACTTCCCACCAATGACTAGCAAAACTACCAATTCGCAAAACATACTCGTTACTCGAATTCCCACCTCAATTGGTGAAATGTCGATTGATTGGTAATTGAAACTCCCTGTATATGGAAAGGAATACATGTTTGGTAGTGTGAACCATTTGTGGCCAATATGATCTCATATAAATGCTTTCTTTATTACGAAAAAATATGGACTAACACTTCCATTTGTAAGCCTATGCCATAAAATGTAAACTATCCCGATACTTCATTTGAAAAATACCCACACTTTAAGAGGATATGGACTAGAAACTTTAGTTTGGTAAGAATGGCTCTGGTTTGGAATGACATATGGCAATCAAATCTATTTGTTCAACAAATACTGAATTGTCATTCTGCAATCATTGCATATGTTAAGTTCTCATTGAAATCATATCAATTATTGAAAAGTTGGCTAATCGTCACCGATTGAATTGTTCTACGTGTGATGTTATATTCAATACACAAAATATGGCACGAGTCGATGGAGAACCAGATGAATTGAAACGAGAAATTGCCATTGAAAGACGCGACCAGAAGTGACTTCCAAATGTCGCAGATATTGATGAAAATATAATCTGTTTGACAATTAATCAATCAATTAATCAAGAGACATATTTTTCCAAAAAAAGATTCATTGACATTCTTTATAATGCAAAATAAGTTAATTTTTGTAATAGAATGCCCAGACTATTCGGTTGAGAGCGTAATGGAGTTTTTCGGACCGCCTTGCTAGTTTCAAATTTACTTATGTTTCAAGCAAAGGTTTTAGAAATTGTGAATTTGAATGGGCGCCAGAATTTTTTGTTAAATTGAGATGAAAATTCAAATTTCATATTCACTGATAATTGCAAATTGAATGTTTCCTTCTGTAAATAACAACAATAATAAAACAAATACCAAACTTATATTAGTCTATTTACAAATATACATAATTTTCAGTTATTTAACAAATATTTATCATATATCTGCTGTATGACAAGTTCATTTAGTTTCCAGAGAAAAAAAAGAAATATTGTTTTTATTTGCTGAACCTGGCGGTTTTATCTACGACGATGTACTTCTGATTGTGGATTGTGTAGCGTAGGTAGACTTCACGTAGTTGTATGGCTCGCAATTTGGGGGGTACCTATAGCTGCTGGGCGACCGATCAGGTGGACCATACAAGTATCAGCTTCTTGTCCATTGAATGTGTTCTCAGCAATATAACATAAAAAACAATAGTGACTGTGTCAGAATTTGATAAACGAGAATTCAACTTCTTGAAATTTGGAATTTCTCAATGCACTCCTCAACGCATAGTTGTTACAAATGAGTGTAATCTCATCAAGAGATTATCTCTTAAATCTAATTGAGCATACAAATCAGCTTGTGCTGAGATTTGTCAGTAATATTCAATACTGAAATTGAAGAATTATTTTATGACTTAAACAAAATTGATCTTTGGTCTATATAAAGAAGAGATAATTTATTCTGATCTTGATCAGCCAAGACTATATTTCACTAGGAATGAAATCAGAATTTGATTTACCAAAATGACTTCAATTTCAATGATATCCAGAGCAAGTTTATAAGAACCGTCTTTGACCAATCGTCAAATACTTCTTCACAGAGCTCTTCTGTATGATACAAATTCCAAACTCCAAGTATTAAATATGTACATTTATATGTACTGAGTACTGATGGTTACATTTTGAATATTCGAGGACCAGATTTCGCAGATTCCGGAAATAATGATGCACGCATACTGCAGAATGAATTGAGTATAGATGTCGACCAAATGAGAAGATGGTTTCATCAAGGTGATATTTTCATTGTAGATAGGGGCTACCGAGTTGCTCTTCCTTTCCTTCAGAATATCGGCATTAATTGTGAAATGCCTTCGGTTCTACCTCGAGGACAAAGACAACTACTAACTGACGGAACCAACAAGTCCAGAATCATAACAGAAACAAGATGGATAGTTGAGGCCCGCAATGGTCATTTGAAGACAATGTTCAAATTTGTTTATCACAAAACTCATACACATCATATTATGTTTCCTACAAATAGCAGGTGCGATAATAAATGAAATCCATCCGCTTATTCAAATGAGAGGTGCCAATCTAGAATTAGCCAACATAATGTTGGAAAAGGCTAATGACTCTGTCAGCAGTAGTTCAAGCCAGAGTTGAAGCAGTAAATCTAAATATATGAGACGTGGTGAGTCGACATTACTTAGACAGGATCAATTCAATGAATTCCTGAAATTAGATTCACAATTGGTACGAGATGTAACTGTTGGCATATATCAGGTAGAATTGGCAGCATCGTATATACAAGATACTGTATATCATCATGATGAAAATGAATTTCAAATGGATGCAAATACGAATGAGCGTGGATTTCTACGAATGAAAGTTGTTTCAAGATTCCGTAATGCCACCAAATATCAATTACTCATAGCATTTGAAGCAAATGTATAGAATATTGAACAAATCGATAGTGTTGACGATGTTACATTTGGATTTCATTGCACTTGTGAAACTGGAGCCAGGACCCTTGGATGTTGTGCCCATGTGGCCAGTGTTATCTGGTACCATGGCTACGCACGTCATGAACAGTAAAGGTACCCATCAAATACTCTTCTCATCCATACAGAGGATGCTGAACATAGAGAGGGACAAGTTAATCAGGTGTTCTGACTCTATCATCTTTTTCTTGACGTTGTTCATGTCATCATTCGTATTAGTTCATAGTTCATAGAACCCTGTTATATATATTTTTTTCCGTTCAAAGAATGCCTCAGTTTTGATATTGAAGTAGGTAATATAACACATCATCAATCAAGATCAATTGACAGTTGTTCGGCGGTGAGCCCAAGGATTCCAACAGGATGTCATCTGAACACTGGAACTAAAATAATTCTGGATTTCCTGTCGTTCTTCATTAGCAACAACCTATACATTCCATATAGGTACGTTTTTCTAATGGAATATGAGCATATTTCGTTTCCTATTTTGTTTTAAATCAATGTTTCTGATTTAGTTATTTGCAATATTTCTCGAGATTATTCTACCATCATTCGAGTTGTTTCACTAATCCTAGTAGATACAGTTTTATTTATTGATAATATTGTTCAAAATCTTCCGGCAGATGTGTGTCAAACAGAATGTATTTCTGAAAACGCTTCACTGACAACAATATCAATCATAACTACTACAAGAAAATGATCAGTATAGGACACTAGTTTTTGATCCACCATGTATATTTTATGTATCTGCAGATTGAACTTTCACCGTGAACGATCGAGTTTGTAACCGACTTTTCCGGAATTTCAGGCATTTGGATATATCAATAAGCAGGACTGGTGCATTTTCATGAGAAATACCTAATCGATATGTCAGTTCAATTCAGGAGGTGCTGATATCATCAATCGCAATTGATATTGGTATCCTACAAAATAAAAAAAACACCCTGTATATCGTCGTACGTGCAGGAATCATTGTTTTCCATTGTGTATTCAAATCGGCCGTATGAACAATCGATGCATACTCGATTTTGTTTATATATTCAAAATAGTCTCTTCACAATGGACATTTGGAATTTTGGAAAAGTTATATGTAGCACCCTATATAATCTGAACTGTGGAATTTAGAGCGGTGATGCTATATAGACATTTGATCACCATCACGGGTTCTGCAATATATAGAAAATTCGAGCAAATTTCCCGAAAGCAAATTTCCCATTGATGCGGGGCGAGGTCCTCTCCTCAATTATTTCATTTGATTGAAACAAATTTGTTTATTGTTTCAATGTATTTGTTTGAGCTGCCATTATAGCGAAATGAAGAATGAATCCTTCCACTAAGATGTAAATTAATCTATAAAACTAACACGGCGTAAAACTATAATTCTGGCATGGAATCGAGAATTTTATATGATACGCCAATGCCCTTTACCGAGAATTACAGCAAAAGGTAAGGTTATACGTTTTATCAACGTTATTTATCAATAGCTTTTTTATCCAACCAACATTTTATCATAGAAAACTCTGTTTCAAACTTATCTTTCAATGAGTACCAGTTATCTGCTTTATAGGAGATGGCTGTTTCATCTACAAATTCAATAATATTAACGTTGTTACTCAATGAGAAAAGTCCGTTTATATATATGCTGACTAGTGTTGGTCCTAGCACGGAACCTTGAGGTACTCCACAGTCAATCACTTCCATACTGCTCAATATATCATCTATTCTTACCCCCTGGCATCTTCCTGTTGAATTACTTTCGAATAATTTACCTCTCATTCCAATATCCTCCAAGGACTGAAGAAGAAGGTGTTGACTGACTGTGTCAAAGGCTTTGGATAGGTCTATGAATACACACAAGGATGGTTTGCTTTCATTGAAAGCTTCTATAATTTCCAAAGTCAATGACAGAACGGCATATTGAGTTGAAATATTCTCTCTGAACCCGAATTGAATATTTGAAATTATTCTGTATTCATTGAGGAAAGTAATTATTCATTTTATGATTATATTTTCAACTTTTTTTGACAAATGGGTGACAAGAGAGATCGGACGATAAATTGGTATATTTCAAAAATTATGTTTCTTGTTTCCATCGGATGTATTGGTTCAAAGACGAATGAATTCAAAATAGATGATCTTTTTATTTTGTAATTTGTATTGTTTCTTATTCCACTAGCGAGAGTTTTGCCTGTTTCTACGAATACATTCGTGGTTTTCGTTTTGTCAATTGAAATTAAATTTGTTATAGGATGTTTAATTTTATCTATAATGTATTTCTGGTTATTTATCTTTGATATTTGCTGAGTAACCTCACACGAAATTTTTGAATTGTTTTGTTTTTTTCCAATTTTTGGTTAAAAGCATTCAGCTTTGTGGATCAATAAGTGTTTTGTTTCGATACCTTCTGTATTCTTCCTTCAAGTCATCATTGTGAGGCTGCTTTTGCGTAAGGCCAAACATCTTGTTTTTTTTTATTGATAGAATTTAACAATCAACTCGTGACTCAGGGTGCTATTTTGTTATTTTTCCTACAAATCCGTCGTCTTTCGGTGCATGCTTTTAACGTATTGAGGATGAATTGTAGACATCGTTCAAGGAAATGTTAGGGAACATATTGTGACAACCACAACCCCAATTTTTCAGAAACTAAAATCTTAACAATTGAAACGAATCAAGAAAAAAGAGCTAGGTATTGAAGAAATGATATACATGAAGAAGAACAAAAATGCAATGAATGATAGACGAGATATAAATAATCTCAGCTAAATATACCACACAGTTATATAACAAACATTAACCAATATGAACTCAGATTCCCAAAAATAACTACCCCTTGCTCCCCGACAATACTATCAACCACAGAAACATCATCAATATCCATGCGCAAATAAAGATAACCCTAGTCAAAACACACTGACAACCAAAACCAAACCCCCTATCACAACACACCAACAAATTGAAAACAACACCTAAAGTCCAGAAATCATGTACATGGAAAAAAATCCAAGACACCCATACAAACAATATGTTTTTAAAATTATGTGTGATACAAGCAGTCCTCTATACTCGGATTACCACTATAGGTTATGGTACGTACTTGCAAATGTGATGTAAACAAAACAAAAACCAGCCAAAACTCCCATTTTCAGTAATACATGTTTATACAATTGATAAAGCTCCAGGCCAAGAGCGCAACGTTTTGCAAATTAAATGTATATGTAGAGAAGGAAAATGAGTAATTGAAATGTCCCAGATAAAATCCAAATTCCAAGAAAAACCAAACAAATAAATTATAATTACGATTCAAGAATCATTTTCGATAAATATAAATAGCAAGGATAAAAGACTGCTATACACTTCCACAAGATGCCAGATTTCTACGTCCAGAACCACCGAACATATGGAAACCAAGCCCTAAAGAAACTGAAGAAGTTATCCAAGGACAATGCTACTCTAGTCAAACAGAAGAACAGAAGGATTTTTTTATAACGATGGAAAAACATGGACGTCTACCCAAAATTCCTCAACTTCATCGTCAAACACATACAACCTACAAGTACGTATTCAACCAAAAAATTCGATAATATTACAAAAAATTCGATAATATTACAAAAAATTACAAACATCAATTTTAAATCCTTATCCAAGATTGCACTTGTACCATCAACAAAATTGAAAAATCAAGCTCAACAGACACAAACAAATTACACCAACATTTCAACCAAGAAGAAATCGAAACATTTTTGAAATTAGAGCGAAACAAACATGAGAACGTTTTTCAAAAAATTAAACAGAAAAATATTAAAAAACTAAACAACCTTATTCAAAAAACACAAACTAACAACACAGCAGTGGACACTCAGAATTGGATCATAAATATATCCCAAACCTCCATACCAAAGGAAATAGGAACAGTACTAGTGTATGGTGACAATTTTTCAATACCTATAATAGATGAAACAAAACTGCCAGTCATCGGATATATTGCAAGCATTGAAACACAATTGAAAAACACTTCGAATGAAATCAATAATGAAATTAGAACTAATGTCGTCCAAGCCATGAAGAATCATGAAAATAAAATGAAAAATAAAAAAAATACACTATAACAAAACCCAAAAACTACTGTTAAAAGACCTCAGAAAATCGAAGTTATTTCTGAAAAATAACCCACAAATAATGGTGATGGAACCCGACAAAAGCAACAAAACCGTTACAATGGACCAATCGGATCACAGTAAAAAAATGGAGATTCTATTAAATGACCAAAAAGCTATTGGAAAATAAAACACGACCCTACTTACATACCAAACGATAAATAATAACCTAGTAAAAAAGTGGCAAGAACAAAACTTTATTTCAAAAAATATCGAACATAAATTATCCTTAAAAAACGCTACCGCCCCAAAAATGTATGGACTACCCAAAATACACAAAAACAACATTCCACTAAGACCAATTGTGTCCTCTATCCAATCACCAATTTATAAACTGTCATAATACCTATCCAACTGCTTAGCAAATATCACAGGAAAAACTTTTTAACAAAAAATTAAACCGACCAAATACGGAACTGAAAGGTAAAAAATAAAATAAATCTTCTTAGTCTCAAAAACTAAGTTCCTGAACTAATGTAAGTAACTAATTTTGAGTCGGCGCCAAACAAGTGAGCATATGAATTAGGTTAGGCGTAAAATGATGTCATCGAGTTGCGCGGTGACATTCTAATAATTTTTTTGAAGTAATTTAATGATCTTCGTTGATTGCTCGTTTGGCGCCGACTCAAAATTAGTTACTTACGTTGGTTTAGGAGCTTAGTTATCAAGACTAAGAAGGTTTATTTTATTTTTTACTTTTCAGTTCCGTATTTCGTCGGTTTAATTTTTTGTTAAAAATTTTTATTTTTCAATTTTTTGTAGCTGAAATCCACTTATTACTACCTACTTGTTTTTTGATTCCTTCCAAAATACCTACTTACCCACCTTACTTCAACTACTACCAGTTAAATAATATGATCTACTTTCACTATTTGTTGTAATATAAATTATTTTTGTTGTCCTGGTTAGTTTATTTCATTACTCTGTTTATCATTCCATCCTCTCATAGAATATAATGATTGTGACGGATGTAGAAAAAATAATGACAATAGCGATCTGTCATTGTCAACTACGTATGTGTGCCAATGTTCACAAGTGAAAAATCAAGTATCCCCTATTTTTCTATCCGTAAGGGTGGATAATTCCATTCGAAATCCGAATATGATCAACTATGAAGTATACCTTATCTAATAAAAAAAGAATCATTCAAATCGAAAATCCCAGAACAAAGTTATACCTGATAAAATCGGTTGACGGAGCAGAATTCAGAGGGTGAGTGATCAATATCATGGACGTATAAATAAAGATGGACCCAGTTATTTACATTATTAAGTGAAGCCACTGAACGGCTACATTCTAAGGTCGTGCTGTTGAGTTGGGCGTTGCCATTTCGAGTCTGTGATAATTCTTTATTACCCACCAACACTAGCTTAAACTTTATCGCCAACGAATTTCATTCAGTAACTGAACATTACTATACTTTACGATTTATGGAATGAAAATCGAAATTACACATTCCAGAATCTGAACTAGAGAAATGAATTTCAAAAATCGTTGTGGGCTTCCAAAGAATTCTGTACAGTTCCATTGCAACGCTGCACTGGCAACGCTGTTGAATTCTTCCGTCTATCACAAACATCGTATCATCCTATGATGTTTACAAATTTGACCAGTTCATGTTGACATTTTCTGTGGTGTGCAGTATTTGTTGAATATTGTTTTTTGTGTTGTGTTTGGATTATATAGTGAAAGAAAAATAGATAGAGACTAATAATGGTGTTTACTGTTGGGTTTGACAATCCAATTGTTCTAATCAAAATCTTAGCTTTCATAGGTGAGTACATAGTTTGTTTACAAACATCAGAGATCGGCGTTCATCTTTGTCATAGGCGTCACAGTGGGTATCAAATTTCTATACATACACAAAATGAAATAGATTTATTGAAATCTTGTTATATGAAGGTGATGATCGAC